>RXON01002984.1:0-25828 GCA_009667805.1 Leptobrachium leishanense
TAATGATGAAGACCTTTATTCTGCTGTCACAGCTAAAATTGTTTTTCTGTACCTTGGTCATTTCTGCTCATCTTTCTATTGACATAACTTCAGTTGACCGAGCCGAATATTGATTTGTTCCTAAAGACGAGTTCATGTCGACCTGACCAATGTTAATGTGATAACTTGCTACGTGCGGTGATGGGATTCACTATTAATTAAACTAAGCCCCATCTCTTAAATATAGCTTAATGCAATTAATCTATGCAATGTATGTTTGTGATTGGTGAGGCTGCGTCTCGCCCGATATTGTACCACCCTGTATCCTCCCCGTTCCCTCCCTTTTTTTTCCTGTATCCTCCCCACTGAAGCCTTTAAATGATCAATGTCAAGAATGAATCAATAGAATTATTTTGCACACGGAGATACTGTTTCTACGCGTGTTTATTCTTCTCCGATCGGCGATCGAGTTGGCTGGCTGATACATAGAAGGCGCGGTGTGAAACTGGGTGTCCAGGAGGGACACTCCGTGGTGTCGGGTCTCGGAATCCTTACACTGACCACAGATCCAGTAGCCGGTATCCCAGCAAGGCATCAAGCGGAGAGACGTCCTGGGTCAGCGGAGCCTTGGTGATCGAGCGGATGGGTGAGAGGCCTCCAAGGCCGGTTTTACAAAGTCAAGAAAGCACGCTGTTGTTTATTTCTAAAACCCACAGGGCCCCAACTTGACTAGTCGAAAGACATTGTTTAAGAGATTCACTGGCCAGTTGAATAGTACCGGGTACCATAACACACACATACACTCACAGTTTGGGACTTAACCTGTTCGGGACTCACTCCCTAGTATCCGAAAAAAGGGGCAAAGATTCGCATCTTATTTTGTTTTTCGCTGCGCGTTTCTCGAATTACGAAATATTGTATTCTCTTTCCGTTGCGCGTTTCTCGTAATTACGAAGCATTGTACTTTTCTGTTCGGTCGCGCATTTTTCAGAAATACGAAGTCTCGCATTTCTTTTTCCGCTGCGTGTTTACGCGATACGAAATACTGTAAATATATCTACGAACACCGTGTCTCATTATATGCCTTTTACTTTAGTAAACTATATAATTTATAAAATCCACAACGGTGCTGGAGTATATTTATTCCCTAGTGCGGGGAGACTGACCCGTGGTTCATTTTCAGCGGCTCCTCCGGGAGTGAGCGCTACACTAACATGCAATTTTTATTGATTTTTTTTCATAACATGTAACAGGGGATGTAACGTTAGCAATTAAATATAGAGTAAAATAGAAAATGTGCACATAGATTGTTCTTCTGACATAGATAAAAAAATAAAGTATATTTTCTCATTTTTAAATTTTCCATGTGCTATATTTGTTTACAGAAATATTATTGGAATTAAAAATACTGAACTCTAGATGGTGTCCCTAATCTTACACAATGTCGCACGGGGTCTGCATTATCAGCATACAGGCAGACATGGCCTTTGTGTCAGATGCAGTAAATGTGCTGCAGACAGATAATAAAATGGTGAGATATCCTGCTTATGGGGGTTTGTAGTGATCATAATGAGATTATTAGCAATGCAATATCTGTATGTGCTGCTTAATGCCTGTGTATGACAATTACAGCAACACCTTGTATCTGTATGTGCTGCATAATGCCTGTGTATGGCAATTACAGCAACACCTCGTATCTGTATGTGCTGCATATTGCTTGTGTATGGCAATTACAGCAACACCTTGAATATGTACTGTACAGGGATTTTCAAGCGCATATAATCCCCTGAACTTTATCTCTGTACAGCAACGAGTGACCCAAGCAAAGCTCTCTCTGTATTCTGACAAATCCCTGGCTGTTGTACTGCAACAGTAATGTGAACTTTTTGTTACAGTGAGGTTTATGGCTGCTATTTGCAGCTTGTTTTATATCTCTGCGGGTTGCCTGGAGAGAGATAAGGCAGTGAAATGTGTTTCTTCACAGAGGCGCACTAATCTGGCTTTAAAAATGTGTGAAAATTGGGTTTTGATATGCTAGTGAGTGGTTTTAAATGTTATTACAATGCAAAATCGAGATAACTCGACTTTAGGAGTGAAGGGGCTAAAATCGTTAAGGTTTTTTCACCGGTGTTGCAAACAAAGGCAGGACATCGCTGAATGGAGAATAGCCGCAGTTTATTCATTATATAGAAGAATGAGGGTGGTACTACTGCTCGACATTGATTATCATTGTTTGCAGGAACATTGCCGGCTGGGATTGAATTATACCGTACCAAATAGCCAGAATGCATTGTAGATGCAACAATGGTGCACGCCGATGACCATTTTACTGTATCAGTGGCCAATCAGGGGGCTGCAGAGTGACATCTCTGATCTTGAATAAACCAGAATGCCAATGGAACCAAATGCCAGATGGTGGACGTTTATTTAACAGGGAATATGTACAATTTTAGAGAAGATTCTGTGCTTTAAATCTAAGTCATCAGAGGGCAGTGAAGTGCAACTTGTGGGATTTATTCTGCATTTTAGGTGCTTGGTTCCTCCATGTTTTGAGTCAGCGGAACTGTCTGCACCTGTCCCCACCTGTTCTGTGCAGGGAAGAACTATCCTGTGTGTCAGGACAGAGGTGCTCGGGTGATACTGATAGAAGCAAACAAAAAGCATTGACGTGGGGCGATGCCAAAGAAGATCAGCACACGCCGTGGAGTAGAGCCATGCGAACGATCATCGTGCATTAACCAAGGCTCCGCCGCGGGGCATTGACTGATTATAAGGAGGATTAGTGGCAACAAGGCTGCCAGGTTCACCAGGCATTCCTAGAAACACATCAATCACCACGAGGAAAGGCGTGACCCATCGCGCAGGCACCATGCAGCATCCACACAGGCATCAGACGAATAGATAGATATAGATGGTTAGAAAGATAGATCGAGGATAGACAGATAAAAAGACAAATAGATAAAAGGATATTGATCGATAAATAGATAGATAAAATGGAGCTGTCTAGTTACATGGACCAGTCTGTGGTTATATCTACATACTTGGGGCTGTGTGTGTGTGTGGTGATAATATGTAGATACATGGGGCTGTGTGTGTGTGTGTGTGTGTGTGTGTGGTGAAAATATGTAGATACACAGGCCTGTGTGTTTGTGTGTTGATAATATGTAGATACACGGGGCTGTGTGTGTGTTGATAATATGTAGATACATGGGGCTGTGAATGTGGGGTGCTAATATGTATGTAGATACATGGAGCTTTGTGTGTGTGTGGGGTGATAGTATGTAGATACATGGGGCTGTGGGGGTGTTAATATGTAGATACATGGGACTGTGTGTGTGTTGATAATATGTAGATACATGGGGCTGTGTGTGTGGGGGTGTTAATATGTAGATACATGGGGCTGTGTGTGTGGTTGATAATGTGTAGATAACATGGGGCTGTGTGTGGGTGGGGTGATATATGTAGATACACAGGCCTGTGTGTGTGTGTTGATAATATGTAGATACACGGGGCTGTGTGTGTGTTGATAATATGTAGATACATGGGGCTGTGAATGTGGGGTGCTAATATGTATTGTGGTAGGGTCGTGGCCAAAGAGGGTCAGGACAGCCAGGAGGTTGCACTGCAAACAACGTTTATTTTGGTGTGGTAAATATCTTGCGGGTTTTTTGGGTGATTCCTCTTTAAATCACATGTTTTGCCACGCAGAAAAGAAAGTAACAATAAATGATAAACAAATGAACAGGCCTACTCCTGTCAGGAGGATAACTCACAGTAGTATGTTCTGACTACAGGAGACTGGAGCAGCTACTCTGCTTCCAGCACAAAAAAAACATAAACCATACGTTTTGAACAGTAGGCAACCAAAATTCAGTCTCTTACCAGACGACTTAGGAGACAACCTCTCTGGGCTTGGTTCAGCTCCACTCTGAGCTATTTCCCTGTTCTCCCAGACCTACTAAATAGGCCTGAGCTAATTAGGATGTGGAAAAGGTGTGCTAGCAGGACAAGAGCCTTTAACCTGTTAGTAGCCTGGATACACAGCACGTTGCAACCTCAGGCTTATATACGCATGATCCTGTACTCTGTCACACATCCCCCTCCCCAGCTGAACACAGGAGTGAGAAGCGGCCGCCGCCGCAAGGCCATGCACTCTAGAGAGAGCATCAGCGTTCCCATGCAGCAAACCAGCCCGGTGCTGCACAACAAAGTGAAACGGTTGCAACGACAAAAACCACCGCAGGACCCTGGAGTTCCTGTCCCTGTTGGTGTGCATCCAACGCAAGGGAGCATGGTCAGTAACCAGGGTAAACCGTCGTCCCAGTAAGTAATATTTGAGAGTGTCCATGGCCCACTTTATGGCCAAACACTCCTTTTCAACCACAGCATAGCGCTGCTCTCGGGGTAATAGTTTTCGGCTTAGGTATAACACGGGATGCTCTTCCTCATCTACGTACTGGGAAAGTACAGCCCCTAAGCCCACGTCAGAGGCATCAGTCTGTAGGAAAAACTCCTTCGTAAAGTCTGGCGCTACCAGGATCGGTTGCTGGCACAGTACAGAGCGAAGATCCAAGAAGGACTCCTCTGTTTTGCTGTCCCAGCTCACCATGTCTGGTACTCTTGCCTTAATGAGGTCAGTGAGGGGAGCAGCTCTGGTAGCAAAATGGGGTATAAACCGGCGATAGTACCCAACCAGTCCAAGAAATGTTCTGACCTGTTTCTTCCTAAGTGGTCGAGGCCAATTCTGTATGGCTCCCACCTTGTCAATCTGAGGTTTCACCAATCCTCTCCCAACCACGTAGCCCAGGTATTTGGCTTCTGCTAAGCCGATAACACACTTAGAGGGGTTTGCTGTCAACCCAGCCTTTCTAAAGGTGTCCAGCACTGCCTCTACTTTCGGCAGGTGCGAGTCCCAGTCTGTGCTATGAATAATAACGTCATCGAGATAGGCGGACGCATAATGGGCATGGGGCCTGAGCAACTTGTCCATCAGTCTCTGAAAGGTTGCCGGGGCACCATGTAGACCAAATGGCATTATTGTATATTGGAACAAGCCATCAGGTGTAGTAAACGCTGTCTTCTCCCTGGCGCGCTCAGACAGTGGTATCTGCCAATAACCCTTGGTCAGATCCAACACAGAGAGGAATCTGGCTTTTCCGAGTCTCTCCACCAACTCATCGACCCGTGGCATGGGATAAGCGTCAAACTTTGAGACTTCATTCAACTTTCTGAAGTCATTGCAGAACCTTATAGAGCCATCAGGTTTGGGCACCAAAACAATTGGGCTGGACCAGTTACTATGAGATGCTTCTATCACCCCGAGCTCAAGCATTTTCTTAACTTCAGCCCTTACCGCTTCCCTTCTGGCCTCGGAATCCTGTAGGAATTAACTCTAACAGTAGCTCCAGGCTCCGTAAGAATGTCATGGGTAATCTCCCAGGTTCTGCCCGGTATTGGTGAGAAGACATCCCCATTTCTCTCGACCATGTCATTAGCCTGCTCTGCTTGCTCAGGAGTCAGCTCTGCTGAAATTGACACCGACTGTTCAAAGGCAAGGGAACCTATCGTTATGTCCCCCATGGCAACTGCACTGGCTTCTCTGTCCCTCCATTGTTTCAGAAGGTTTATATGAAACACGGCCTCCTTCTTACGGCGATTGGGCTGACTGAGCCTGTAATTTACAGGACTCACTTTCTCCAGAACTTCGTAAGGCCCCTGCCACTGGGCCAGAAGTTTACTCTCCGCCGTGGGAACAAGGACCATAACCCGGTCACCCCTTTTAAATTCTCTCACGGTGGCCCTTTGGTCATAGTGGAGTTTTTGGACACTTTGAGCCTGCTCCATGTGCTGGCGTACAAGAGGAACAATTCGGGCCATACGCCCTTGCATCTGTTCCACATGCTGTACCACATTTGTCCCAGGGACACCTTGTTCCTCCCAGGTTTCTCGTAGAACATCCAGTATCCCCCTGGGGTGCCTCCCATACAGAAGTTCAAATGGTGAGAAACCTGTAGAGCTCTGTGGAACCTCTCTGACAGCAAAAAGCAGGTATGGGAGCAGTAGGTCCCAGTCTTTCCCATCCCGACTAACAACTTTTCGTAACATCCCTTTCAGGGTGCGATTGAACCTCTCTACCAGCCCATCTGTCTGGGGATGGTACACTGAGGTCCTCAAAGTACGTATACTCAACGCCTTACATAATTCCCTCATAAGCCGGGAAACAAATGGGGTACCTTGATCGGTTAGTATTTCCTTTGGAATGCCAACACGTGCAAACACATGGACCAATTCCTTTGCGATATTTTGGGAATTGGCCTTTCGCATTGGAATGGCCTCGGGATATCGGGTGGCATAATCGAGGATCACTAGGATATACTGATGACCCCTAGCAGATTTATCCAACGGACCCACTAGGTCCATACCAATTCTTTCAAAGGGCACATCAACAATCGGAAGAGGTATGAGGGGTGCTCTTAGCTTAGGTCTGGGGGAGGAGAGTTGGCATTCGGGACAAGAAGCACAATACCTCTTAATTTCCTCATATACCCCTGGCCAAAAGAACCTTCTTAGAACCCGTTCTTGAGTTTTCTCCACTCCCAAGTGTCCCCCAAGAGATGAGAGTGGGAAAAATCCAGCACCTTCCGGGTGTAGGAAGAAGGCACCACTAGCTGCTCAATTTCTTGGCCTTCATCTGAAGTTACTCTGTAGAGCAGGTCATTTCTGAGGATAAAATAGGGACATGTAGCTTTTGTACTACCTTCAACAGGTACCCCATTCACCTCCACCACAGTACTCCTAGCATTCTGTAACAGAGGGTCATTTACCTGGGCTCTCCCAAAGCTAACACTGGAAGTATCCAAAGCTCTGGGGTCATTCGCCCCAACCTCTACGTCTTGCTCGGTGTGGGGTTCCCTTTGTTCACCCACTATATCTTCTTCAGTACACTGAGTGCCAACACCTTTCCCTGACCGTTTCCCATGGTCACCCAACAAAGCCCCGTTAATGGCTTTATTAAACCTCCGTCTGCTTTCTCTGCATTGCCTTCTGGTTTTGTGACTTTTTGGATTGGTAATATACAAGTCAGGGTGAGAAAAAGGGAATATGTCGAGAAGACCATCACCTTGTTTTAACAGTGTTGGGGACTGCAAGAGGGAGTAAAAGTCAGGGAAGTTCCTTCCTATGACTAAGGAATAGGGTAACCGTGGCACAACTACCGCTGATATCTTTACCAGCCTGTCTTGTACATAAACCTCTATATCGGCGGTAGGATATCTTACAGTACTTCCGTGAATACAAAGCACACCCACTGTGTGGTGCCCCTGTATATGTGTCGGCTTGACTAAGCCACCAGCCACTAGAGTCAAGGCACTTCCAGAGTCAACTAGTGCCACTGTATGTTGATTATTCAACTGGACTGGTACTCGGAAAGTATGCAAATCTTCTACCAGGCCCGCTAAGCAGATTAGTCCACAAAAGTTTTGGGGGTTCTCCCCAAGTCCACACTGCATTGGCTCCGGGAGGTTAGGGCACCGTGCCCTGACATGGCCTTTACCCCCACACTCGAAGCAGGTTATGGAGTTTCCACCAAAGTGGTCGTTTTTCAAAGGAATGGGGGTCCTGGAGTCTGTTTTGCGCAGATGCACTCCTTCTCTGGAAGTAGCTTCAGGTTCACTCCGCTGGACTTTTGGTCTCTGGTTCGGCCCCAGATACCTAGAGGACTTTTCCAAGTCTCTTGCAGACAAGTATCTTTCTACTTGGGCTATCATGGCGTCATAATTAGTGGGGTTTCCTTGGCTGACCCACTCACGAAGACCACTGGGAAGTTCTCTTAAATATCGATCCAGTACTAGGGATTCCACCATCTGGGCAGGACTCTGGGACTCCGGTCTGAGCCATTTCCGGGCCAGGTGGATTAGGTCAAACATCTGGGATCTAGGAGCCTGTCTCTCATTGAATCGCCATTTGTAAAAACGCTGGGCCCTTACAGTAGTGGTGACGCCCATCCGGGCCATTATTTCCGCCTTTAACTGTGGATAATCTGCAGCGGCTTCCTCTTCTAGGTCAAAGTACGCTTTTTGTGCTTCTCCCAGGAGAAAAGGAGCAATAATTCCTGCCCACTGTTCTGGAGGCCAGGCTTCACGGGTGGCTGTTCGCTCAAAAGCCAGCAGATAGCTCTCCACATCATCTTCGGGAGTCATTTTCTGCAAACAATTGCTTGCCCGTATTTTGCTAACCCCTCCTGTTTGCACAGGCGCTCCCGGGTTAGCGATATATTCCAGGATACCTTTAAGCAGCGCATGGTCAGACTTCTGTGCCTCCGCCAGGGCTCCAATTTGTTGGGCTAAGAGTCTGTTGCCCTCCTGCTGTGCTACTACAGCTTGCCGGTTTGTTTCTTGTTGGGCTGCAGCTTGCCTGTTTGTTTCTTGCTGCACCGCCGTGGCCTGCACCAGGGCCTTCACAACGTCCTCCATTTTCTATGGGTCCTGTACCTTTAAGGTTCTTGTGGCAACTGAACCGGCACGAAAGAAATCCCACCGCTGCCACCACTTGTGGTAGGGTCGTGGCCAAAGAGGGTCAGGACAGCCAGGAGGTTGCACTGCAAACAACGTTTATTTTGGTGTGGTAAATATCTTGCGGGTTTTTTGGGTGATTCCTCTTTAAATCACATGTTTTGCCACGCAGAAAAGAAAGTAACAATAAATGATAAACAAATGAACAGGCCTACTCCTGTCAGGAGGCTAACTCACAGTAGTATGTTCTGACTACAGGAGACTGGAGCAGCTACTCTGCTTCCAGCACAAAAAAAACATAAACCATACGTTTTGAACAGTAGGCAACCAAAATTCAGTCTCTTACCAGACGACTTAGGAGACAACCTCTCTGGGCTTGGTTCAGCTCCACTCTGAGCTATTTCCCTGTTCTCCCAGACCTACTAAATAGGCCTGAGCTAATTAGGATGTGGAAAAGGTGTGCTAGCAGGACAAGAGCCTTTAACCTGTTAGTAGCCTGGATACACAGCACGTTGCAACCTCAGGCTTATATACGCATGATCCTGTACTCTGTCACAGTATGTAGATACATGGAGCTTTGTGTTGTGTGTGGGGTGATAGTAGTAGAATACATGGGCGGCTGTGGGGGTGTTAATATGTAGATACATGGGACTGTGGTGTGTGTTGATTAATATGTAGATACATTGGGCTGTGGTGTGTGGGGGTGTTAATATGTAGATACATGGGGCTGTGGTGTGTGTTGATAATGTGTAGATACATGGGGCCTGTGTGTGTGGGGTGATATATGTAGATACACAGGCCTGTGTGTGTGTGTTGATAATATGTAGATACACGGGGCTTGTGTGTGTTGAAATAATATGTAGATACATGGGGCTGTGAATGTGGGGTGCTAATATGTATGTAGATACATGGAGCTTTGTGTGTGTGTGGGGTGATAGTATGTAGATACATGGGGCTGTGGGGGTGTTAATATGTAGATACATGGGACTGTGTGTGTGTTGATAATATGTAGATACATGGGGCTGTGTGTGTGGGGGTGTTAATATGTAGATACATGGGGCTGTGTGTGTGTTGATAATGTGTAGATACATGGGGCTGTGTGTGTGGGGTGATAATATGTAGATACACAGGCCTGTGTGTGTGTGTTGATAATATGTAGATACACGGGGCTGTGTGTGTGTTGATAATATGTAGATACATGGGGCTGTGAATGTGGGGTGTTAATATGTATGTAGATACATGGAACTGTGTGTGTGGGGTGATAATATGTAGATACATGGGGCTGTGTGTGTGGGGGTGACAATATGTAGATACATGGGGCTGTGTGTGTGTGTGTGTGTGAGCTGATAATTATCAGCCCACACACACACACAGCCCCATGTGTGATTTATGGGTTGTTAGGCTGTGTTTAAGAATATATAGTGTGTGTGTATTGTGAGGTATCGACTGTTGGTTGTGAATGATGCATTGCTTTTCTTCTGCCTTCCTGCTTCCTGTTCTGCTCTGAGGGGATTTCTCACTTCCTGTTGTCAGTTGGGGGGGAATGTTCTGGTAGATGTAAAATGGCAGCTGAAGCAGAGCAGTGTTATGAGGCAGCTCTGTGAGAAAACTGTTCTACACCGATTAATAAACTACAACTTGCTTATATGGAAGTAAGTGACTGGTTTTATACAACTCAACCAATTAAGGAAGAATATAAACGCGGTTGTGGAAAACATCACAGTGGCGACGAGGCTGTAGAACTCACTGACATGGCAAGCATTGGCTCCATAAAAGACTTTGATCCTGAGGCGGATTCTTGGGCTTCCTGGGTCAAAAGACATGAACAATATTTCACAGCTAATGATATTCCTGATGCCAAACAGGTTGCTGTTTATCTAACAGCTACAGGAGCCAGAACGTATGAAACCCTGAGGAGCCTCTTACACCCAGAGAAGCCGGCCAGCAAGTCACTGGGAAGCCTGATTGCTGTATTATGCGGCCATTTGCAACCAAAGCCGCTAGAGATAGAGAGATTTAAGTACAATAGAAGAAAGCAGGACCCCGGGGGATCCGTTTTAGCGTAAGCCATTGTATTACGCAAACTTGCCAGTACCTGTTGTTTTGGGGACTACCTGCTCACTGCTTTGAGAGACCAGTGTGTAATGGGCATTGCAAGTGACACAGCACTAAAAAGACTGCTTACAGAAGAAGATTTAACAATTCAGAAAGCGATGAACATAGCGAACGTCATGGAACAAGCCTCTAAGGATGCCAATATTTTACACAACAGACTGGACAACACAGGGGAGGCAGAGCTGGACATTTTACAACTAGACACTAGAGCACAGAGTAAAGTACCGGAAAAAAGACCTTTAAAACAGGACCCACCACATTACAAATGTTATCGCTGTGGAGCTACAACACATGAGGCGACTAAATGCAGATTCAGGGATGACAGGTGTCATGTGTGGAAAAATGGGCCACATACAGAGAGTCTGTAGATCCACACGAGAGAGGGGCAGAATTCGTATGAGAGACAAAGCAAAAGATGCCTACAGAGTGCAAATACAGGAGTCTGATGATGATTCATGTCACGACCACTACGCGCGCTGCTGCGAAAGATGCCGGGTTAAGCCACCCACTATCTGTCTCTGCACACTTCTCTCACGCAACAGGGCTGCAGAGCGCGATACAATGATCCCAGGATTGCAACGCAGTACAAGTCTTCTCTTGCAGCGGGTAATGACTACGTCTCCCACAATCCCTGGGCCCACTTTCCTATTCTATTAGTTACGCTGCCACCAGTCCTCATGGACACTACGCGCGTCGCAGCGGAAGACGCAGGGCTAAGCAACCGCACTATCTGCCTACCCTAGACTCGGACAGCGACGGCATACACCCCAATCCCTGCCGTCCCCCAACGACCGCAACTCACAATTTTTTATCTACCCGAGCTTAAAGCAAATAGCAATACTCCCAATCTCTTAGTTAGCGTGGGTCTCATCAGCCAGAAGCAGAGACTTAAATAGATTATATTTATTTATGATATAGAAACAAAGATATATATAATCACAGTGCATTTGTTACAGGAAAAATGATATATAGAATAAATCAATTAATTACACACTACACAGCAAGTAAAAGAAAAGGGTTAACCACAGAGCATTACTTACGACAAACTAATCAGTAAGCTAGCATCGGTGCCTCCTGGAGCCTGGAGATAGAAGCATGGACAGCTCAGTCATCTTTCGAATGTACCCCAAGTGATCAGCCCTAGCACATGGCCAGTTTTCAGAATTTATACACTTCCTGGTCCTTCCAAAACCACCCACAAATGGCCCAGCCTCCTGCACTACATATCGCAGAGTTCCCCTCTCCGGAGCATGCTCAGTATGCTTGTCATTACTCTTAATTCCCTGGTCTATCAATCATCTCTCAAAGACCACCTTCTGTGATCAGAAAATGTGATTGCTTCTTTGATATGCGGTTGGGGTGCCGCTCTGTCTGCGTCTTCTCCCTGCCAGGAGTAATTGCTCTTTCTGCCTGCTGGGTAGACCCCAAAGAGGTGTTATCTTTAATTCACACCTTTGATGACTCCAGAGAAAATTGTCACGAACCTGCTTATTTGTTTCCTCCCGCAGACTGGAAACGCAGCCATTGATTTCTGAGGCCAGCTGTGCCAAATAGCCTGGTATCTAAAGATAGGCATATTTATAAATATGCCTATATAATACATATTGCGGTAAATATACAGATAGCTAGACACAGGTAGGCATACCCATCTCTCTGTGACATCTCCCCTTAAAAAAGAGACGCAAAGAGGGAGGCTCTCACGCTTCTCTCATGCGTCTTACAATGGGTTCGCCAACAGGCATCTGGCACCTGCACCAGTCGCCGACGCTATTACGGAGTGGGGGACGCACAGGTGTCCATGCACTTTGCCCACCAAAGCATGCACTCCATCTCGTAACCGCATCACACATTCCCCCATGCAGGCCTTTGGCGACTCCACCATTCTACCCCACCTCTCCCAAACCTGGGGGAGGGGGTCACTCACATTGCACTCACAGCACGGCACCGACTCTGAGAAGCCCCTGTGCTTCTGCAAACCCTGCTGGTACACCGTTTGGGGGTGCTACCTGTGTGGATTACTCTCACCTGGCACCTCAGTCTTGCAGGCAGCCAAACACTCACCAACGGTCGCCTGCTCGGGCGCCATTCTTACAGCAGGGGGTCTGGGGAACCAGGGTGAAGCGCCCTGCTCCTCGGTAAACGCCCCCCTGCATCTGCCAACGGAGTCAGGCATTGCACCTGGCTCTGGGCAGATGGCTGGGAGATCACAGGGGCCCCAAAAGGACCCGCTGCCTCCCCTTCTCTCACTGTCCCCGCACATTCAGAATTTGGGGAACCATACAGATGGGGCACAGGATTCTCCACGCTCACACTCGTCTCGCCTCCCATTGCACACAGTTTCCCCACTGTATCACACAGTTTATCAAGCACGCCTTGCTTCGTAACTGATGAGCATACAGTCGTATGCCACCCTCTCCCACAGGGAGGTTGCTCAGTACCAGTTTCCTGTGGTACTGGCAATCTGGTTGGCTGTCCCTCAGGGCAACACGCGTCCACCCCAGGCCCTTCCTCCTGACCACACAGCGGTCAGTGCCACCTGCAGCCTCAGACCCATGCGACACAGACTGGCATACCACAGTATCCTGCCCATCCAGGATGTTCTGCCCTCCACTCCTTTCACCTGGCACTGCCAACCTGGATGGTTCAGGCCCTGGATAACCCTCTGCCACCCTAGGCCTCTCCTTCCGACCACCCAGTATGCCCTCTGCGCCACGCACAGTCTCAGACACCCATGGCACAGGCTGGCACACTGCAGTATCCTGCTCATCCCAGGCCTTCCGATGTCCACACTTTCCCTCCAGCACCACCGACCCAGTTAGTTCAGCCCTAAAGGAACCTGCCTTGGTCCTTTGTTCTCCCTCCCATCTGCGTGGCGTCACAGACACACCTGAGTCTGGTCTAGGCAGGCACACCACAGTATCCTGCCACCCCTCCCAGGCATTCTCATCCACACCATTTTCACGGGGCAGTAGAGTCCTGGTTGATTTAGGCGCAAGCAGACCCGCAGTCATCCCTTGCCCTTGCTCCCAACCATATGGCGTCACAGACACACCTGAGTCTGGTCTTGGTAGGCACACCACAGTATCCTGCCACCCTTCCCAGGCATTCTGATCCACACCATCACACAGCAGAGACGGGCCTTGTGCCCTACTCCCCGCCGACTGCCAGCGGGTACTCACTTCGACCATGGGCACCGCGGCCTCCCCACGCATGGGGTCCGGGGAACCAGCTGACTCAGGTGCAGGCGGGCATTCACTCACCCCCTTTTTTCCCAGTCACACTGCCCCCTCATGCTACCACACAACACCTCGGGCACACCTGGCGCAGGCGCAGACTGACTCACTGCCATCCCCTGCCCTCCTGTCCAGGAATCCTGTTGTGCACCCCCACACACAGCCCTCCCCACTGTAGAGCCACTAGTGGGCCTGGGTAAATCCCCAGCATCCCTTTCCAGCACATACTGTGACACCAATTTACCCAAATTGTGCCCAGTAGCACATCTGTAGGAATATTTTCAGACACTCCCACCTCCCGCAGACCTCTCCCCGCTCCCCAGTCCAAATAAACCCGTGCCATTGGTACCGCAGGACGTACCCCACCAAAACCCTTTACTGCTAGAGTCCTGCCAGGAATAAAGTCTGCAGGGCTGACTAACCCTGGACGCACCAAAGTTACTTCAGCCGACGTATCTCTTAAACCCAGATACCTGAGTCCCTACAATGACTGCATGCTGGTTTACGTTAGCACTGCCCTCCGATCTGGTCACGAACAGGACAGAGGGTGATGCTGAGGGGTGTTATCCCCCAGCTGTGGAGGCAGGCTTCTTCCTCTGCGGGCACGCTGCCAGGAGATGGTTGACACCGATACTAATAAAACAGCGACGGCGCACACTTCTTCCAGGCGAAGAAGGATTCGTTCCCCCCTCCCCAGCAGAGACTGGCACAGAGGGGGGCGCTGCCGCCGTGATGTCGGGGGGTCGTGATGAGTTGGGCTTCCATCCCGATGATCCTTTGGGGGAACCTTTGCTCCGGTCCATGGACGCTTTGTTGGCCGCATGGAAATCAGCCAGCTCACCAGCTTCCAGGGCCGTCTCGGGTTTTGTGATCCAGAAGTCATTCCTGGATCTCAGGTGGGCACAGCTGCACGAACTGCTCTTTGATTAACAGGTCTTCCAGGGCATCCAAGGTGTCAATCTTCAGCCCCCTGACCCAGTGTCGAAATAGGGTGGCCAGGTGGCTCACGACTGCAGAGTAGCTCTCCGCGGCCCGCTTCTGCAAGGACCTGAACTTTTTGCGATATACCTCTGGCATAAGGTTATAACGTCTCTGCAACGCGGCTTTGATCGCCTCATAGTCCTGGTCGCTCTCAGCGGGTAACTCTGCAAAGGCTGCGAGCGATGGACCTTTTAGTCCAGGAGTGAGGTACCTGGCCCATTGCTCCTTGGGCAGCTTGTACTGTCGACAAGTCTTTTCAAAACTTCACAGGAACACATCCAGGTCCCCATCTTTGTCCAGAGTGGGAAAGTTCTCGGCACGAGGTCTGGGCGTAGAGAGCTCTGCAGTGTCTGCAGGGGCAGGAGATAATTGCGTTCTGCATGCCTGTGCCAGAGCGAGCTGATGTGGCCGTTCGGCTTGGCGCACCGCCGCTTCTCGCTTACCCACAGCCCTGCGCTCCGCAGCTTCTCTGTCTGCTTGGCGTGCTGCCGCCTCTTGCTCAGCTCTGCGCTCCGCAGCTTCGCGTTCAGCCTCAGCTCTGCGCTCCGCAGCTTCGCGTTCAGCTCTGCGCTCCTCTCGCTCTTGGTACTGCAGGATGAGCTGAAGCCGCATCTGAGAGTCCGCAGAGTCCACATGTTTTAAAACAGTCTGCAAGTAAACATCCAGGGCAGTATCACCCTTGGTCGAAGCACTTGACACTGTCCTTTCCACTGGACTTGCGCTTCCTTCGGTTGGGTCAAGCGTGGTACCCTGCTCTGCTGCATCCTGGACTGCTTGCCTCGCCTCATAATCCTCGAGGGCTTGAAAAGTTCATCCTTCTTTTTATCCTTCATCGAAATGTTTTTGTCTTTACATAATTGTTCCAACGTTTTTTTCGATGGTTGTTGTGACATTCTCACTCCAGCAAAACAAAAGAAGAAAAGAAAAACAAAGAAGGGGAAGGGAACTGCTGTGTATTGTGTAAATTCTAATAAATGCATTGAGTTCTGCTATGGAAATTGGAAAACCAATTTCTTTAGTATCTGGATCTATGCTGCTTCACAGATCCAAATACTAACCTGATATCCCACCGCTTGCCACCAGTTGTCACGACCACTACGCGCGCTGCTGCGAAGACGCTGGGTTAAGCCACCCACTAGCTGTCTCTGCACACTTCTCTCACGCAACAGGGCCGCAGATCCCAGGATTGCAACGCAGTACAAGTCTTCTCTTGCAGCGGGTAATGACTACGTCTCCCACAATCCCTGGGCTCACTTTCCTATTCTATTAGTTACGCTGCCACCAGTCCTCAAGGACACTACGCGCGTCGCAGCGGGAGACGCAGGGCTAAGCAACCACACTATCTGCCTACCCTAGACTCGGACAGTGACGGCATACACCCAAATCCCTGCCGTCCCCCAACGACACGACAACACGAACCGAACTTAATGCAAGTCAATGGGACTCGAAAGTTTGATTTTTAGAGTGCCCTCCAAGAGGGCATATATGCAAGATATTTGCCATAAAAGGTGTATGGGGGTCCGGGTAGTGCCCTGGGGGACAGGAAACAAGGACAAAAAGTTTAAAATAAAAACCTTTTTAAAGGAACAGTGAGTTTTCCATGAAATAAAGGTTAAGAATAAAAACGAAAAATTCCTTCAAATATCGTGCCTAGGAGGTCCCCATAACCTGCCCGTGAAGTGGCGGATTTGTAAGATGTATAGAAACATTTAAAAAACAAAAAATTACATTTCAAATGACGGTAAATGGTTTTCCTTTAATCTATTCATAAACAACTGCTTGGGGCGGCAGCCTGTATAAAAAGAGGAGACGTTTTAGGACACGCAGAACAAGTTTAGTGATTTTTTCGGCAAAATTATGGTGAAACTTATGCAGGCTTTGGATTAAAGTAACAATAGGTGCTTTAAAATTTGGCCTTTAGTGTCGGCAACAGTGCCGTCACACCGTAACCCCTTTGTGGTAGAGTGCAGGGTTGGACCCTACGGTCCAATAGTAAAATGATATAAATCTGGTAATATAGGCGTCAGTGGCAGTGCATCCAAATATTGTGCCTTTGGTGGCAGCAAGTGCCTTCACACCGTAAGTAACCCCTTTGTGGTATTGTGGAAGAGTGCAGGGTTGGAACCTACGGTCCAATATTAAAATTATATAAATCTGGTAATATAGCATCAGTGGCAGTGGACCAAAATATTGTGCCTTTGGTGCCAGCAAGTGCCTTCACACCTTAACCCCTTTGTGGTATTGTGGAAGAGTGCAGTGGTGGAGGTTTTGTGAATGCAGAAGAGATCCCCGATCTATTCAGTTACGTCAGCATCAGGGGATTGATAGCTGCTGATCCAGGACTGATTCATTTTTATAAATGTCAGACGGTCTACAGAGTCGGTGGACAGACGCACTCTTTTGTCTGTGATAAAACCTCCAGCGGCACTGAACGTCCTTTCAGAAAGCACGCTGGATGAAGGGCAACCTAGTAGTTGCATAGCATATTGGCTACGTTCTGGCCAGTGATCCAATCTCAACACCCAGTAAGCCAGTGGATCATCTGCTGTAAAGGTATCCAGGTCTGCCCTTGCCCCTAGGTAGTCCTGCACCATACGGTGAAGACGCTGGCAATGGGTGCCTACATTTGACGTCCCTGGGTGTTGTGGACTAAAATTTTTTAAAAAGGAATCAGTCAAGCGGCCCCGGCCTTCACCGCTCTTCCTCTGATCATCCGCAGCCTCAGAAGCACCTGTGTCATCACTTGGTAACCTACCAGTGCCTGGAAAGGTGTTACACAAGTGTCGCTTTAGAACGTCCTCAAGTTCTTTCATCCTGTGCTCCCTCTGTGCAGGCAGGATGAGTTCTGCAACTTTACCCTTGTTTCGTGGATCAAGAAGGCTTGCCAACCAGTAATGATCCCTCTCCTTGATAGCACGAATCCTGGGGTCCTTTACCAGGCTTTGCAGGATAAGGGAGCCCATGCAGCGTAGGTTGGAGGTGGCATTAGCTTCCGAGTCTTCCTGGTCAATGAGAATGACCCCATCGTGCAATTCCTCCTCCCAGCCACGTACTAGTCCTTGGGTTTCTGGGCACACAAAACACTCCCTTGAGGAATCCCCACCTTCAATGCCCCCACTACTTAAATATTCATCCTCCTCCTCCTCCTGTCTGATCTGAGGACCCGCAGGAATGCTGTCTGCGTAAAGACTGGGGCCTTGAGTGCTAGGGAAGGCCTCCTATTCCTCCCGCTGCTCTGCCTCTAGTGCCACATCTATAATTCCCCGCAGAGTGCGCTCCAGCAGGAATACTAAAGGAATTGTGTCACTGATGCATGCACTGTCCCTGCTCACCATCCTCGTTGCCTCCTCGAATGGAGACAGTACAGTGCATGCATCCTTGATCATCAGCCACTGCGGGGGGGGGAAAAACTAAGTTGACCTGAACCTGTCCTCGTGCCATACTCACACAGGTACTCATTGATGGCCCTCTGCTGCTTGTGCAGACACTGCAGCATTGCTAATGTCGAGTTCCACCTGGTGGGCATGTCACAGATCAGACGGCTTGTGGGAAGGTGGAATTCTCTTTGAATTTCTGCCAGGCGAACACTTGCTGGGAATGACCGTCTGAAGTGGCTGCAGACTTTTGTGGCCTGGCTGAGAAGCTCTGCCAGCCCTGGGTACCTGGTTAGGAAACGCTGTACCACCAGATTTAGGACGTGCGCTAGGCATGGTACATGCGTCAACTTACCCTGGCGTAGGGCGGAGAGAAGGTTGCTGCCATTATCACAGATGACCACTCCCAGCTGAAGCTGGCGTGGTGTTAACCATCTCTGCACCTGACCCTGCAGAGCTGACAGAATTTCTGGCCCGGTGTGGCTCCTGTCCCCTAAACAAACCAGCTCAAGCACAGTATGGTATCTTTTTGCTTGAGCCATTGCGTAGCCCCTACCACTTAAACTCGGTTTAACTGCCACTTCGCCAGAGACGGAGGAGGAAGAGGTGGTGGTGGAGCAGACAGACCTCCTACAAGCAGCTTACTGGAGGCGTGGTGGATGAACAAGCTCCAGCACAGAGCCCCGTCTTGGATCCATCCCAGCTGCAAGCAGAGTTACCCAGTGTGCCGTGAAGGAAATGTAAAGGCCATGTCCATGCTTGCTGGATCACGTGTCTAAAGTCACATGCACCTTGCTGCTGACTGCCTTTCCCAATGACTCCATAACATTGTCTTCCACGGGCTGGTATAGTGCTGGAATGGCCTTCCGTGAAAAGAAATGGCGTTTTAGAACATGCAACTGTGGTACAGCACATTCAGCAAATTCACGGAAGGAAGCAGAGTCCACCAGCTGGAAAGGCAGCAGCTGTAATGCGAGTAATTTTGCTAAGCTGGCATTTAGATGCTGTGCTCGGGGATGGTTGGGACTATATTTTTTCTTACGCTGCAGCAGCTGGGGCAACATAATCTGACTACGTAAATCTTCAGATGATGGGATGCTGTCACATTGTGAGGAAGGACCTGGTACACCCATTACTGTACCATCATCCCTGTCAGTGGAGGTTGTAGCAGGCAATGACATGGCAGGACATATAGTGGGGGTAGAGACAGATGAGGAGGACCTATGCAAAGTGTTGTGCCAACGGGATGCGTGGCAGGTGGTCATATGTCGCCTTAAGCACGTGGTACCCAAGCGTGGGATGTCTTTCCCACGCTTGATCCTCATCTGACATAGATTACAAATAGCAACGGTGCGGTCTGCTGCACATTTCTTAAGAACTCCCAGACACCAGTTCCTGGATGTGTGCTTTGAGACAACAGCACTCTGCACCTGAGCAGCTTTGACATCTGATGCCTTGGACTGGCTACGGTTGGTCATAGAAGACGTTGTGCCTCGTGTTTGTTGTGCCTCCTCCTCCTCCTCACTTGACTCCTCTGTTCGATCAGGCACCCAGGTGGAGTCAGTGACCTCATCATTATTGTCATCACCCCCTATCTCCTCGTCACTGGAGCCAACTTGGCAGTATGCTGCACCTGCTGGGGCAACATGAGTGCCAGTTATTTGTGTGTCACTGGCACCCCCTTCCTCTAGGTTGATTATACTCCCTTCCTCAACCTCAGAGATTGAATCAGAGCACTGTAGTTGCTGCGCATCCTCAAGCAGCATGTCACTGTCATTGTTACATAGTTACATAGGCTGAAAAAAGACATGCATCCATCAAGTTCAGCCTCTCCCACATCACCTACTGCTGTTGATCCAAAAGAAGGCAAAAAACCCAGTCTGAAATGCTTGCCAATATGCAACAAACTGGGAAAACATTCCTTCTTGACCCAGAATGGCAGTCAGATTTCTCCTTTGATCAAGAAGCTTTTACCCACATATTAAATATTATAACCCTTAATATTATGTGTCTGCAGGAAGTCAACCAGTTGCTTTTTAAAAGTCTGTACAGTCTCTGACCCAACCACCTCAACAGGCAGAGAATCCCACAGCTTTATTGTTCTCACCGTAAAATAACCCTTCCTATGCTTTAGGCTGAATTTTATTTCTTCCAGTCTAAATTGGTGACCCCTTGTCCTGTGTATAGTCCTGTTAATGAATAGGTGTCAGTCCTCGGAGGCTGGCACGGCTCCGGCGTTCCTCCCTGCGGTCTCGGGGTCTGCGTCTTCCCCGCAGCCCTTCCTCGCGCCCTCTGCGCGCGTGCCGCCGGCCCCAACGGCTTTAAGCTACTGCCGGCTGCGCGCCGCGCGTCACGTCATCACGCCTCCACCGTGGGTCTCCCTGCATCATGTGACCCTGATGGCCAATCAGATTGCAGGGCGCGATATTTAAAAGTGCTTTTTGCCTATTCTCATTGCCCTTTCGTGGTTCTGCTTGTCTATACCTATATACTTGCTCCTTTATACCTTTGATTGACTTTCTGTGTATGACCTGGCTTTTGGATTCCGACCTGTGTACCTCTTTACTCCTTTGACTCGGCTTTTGTATTTTGACCTTGTATACTGCGTATTCCTACGACCTAGGATTGCATTAAACCCCTCTGGTACTCCGTACTTTCCTGTCTCCATACCAGCCACTCTAAGGACTGGTTTCTGTCCTCCTTGCCTACACCCTGCCTTATAGGTCCACCTATTGCTATTGCGTAACCCAGCCAACTCAAGGACTGGTATCGCAATTAGTTTTGAGTCTCCTGTTATTTCATAGGGCTGACCGTAGCAACCCTCGGATACGTGTGTGTGCCTGACAATAGGTTATCAGACAATGGTTGATAATGGCTCCGTATATATTTATATAAGGTTATCAGATCCCTTCTAAGGTGCCATTTCTCTAAACTAAACAGGTTTAAGCTTGTTAATCTTTCCTCATAACTTAACCCTTCCATTCCCCTTATTAATTTAGTTGCCCGTCTCTGCACTTTTTCTAGCGCAATAATATCTTTTTTTAAGACAGGTGCCCAAAATTGCATGGCATATTCAAGGTGCGGTCTGACCATTGATTTATACAGAGCCAAAATTATGTTTTCACCTCGAGAGTGAACTCCCCTTTTAATGCATGCCAATACTTTGCTGGCCTTGGCAGCTGCTGTTTGACATTGCACATTGTGCAAGATTTCCAGAACTCTGGTATAACTCAGTGAGACACCCTGATAGCTGGCAGCCAGTGACAAGACAGCACCGTCCAATGAGTTCTGCAGCATTTGACTGAATGTGAGCAGAAAATATTGCCCGAAACACTTCAGAAATCATCCTGCTGCTTTTGTCAGCAGTCACATCATCAATAAATACAAGAGAACCAGTTCCTTTGGCAGCCATACATGCCCACGCCATGACACTACCACCCCCATGCGTCACTGATGAGGTGGTATGCTTAGGATCATGAGCAGTTCCTTTCCTTCTCCATACTCTTCTCTTCCCATCACTCTGGTACAAGTTGATCTTGGTCTCATCTGTCCATAGGATCTTGTTCCAGAACTGTGAAGGCTTTGTTAGGTGTTGTTTGGCAAACTCTAATCTGGCCTTCCTGTTTTTGAGGCTCAGCAATGGTTTACATCTTGTGGTGAACCCTCTGTATTCACTCTGGTGAAGTCTTCTCTTGATTGTTGACTTTGACACACATACACCTACCTCCTGGAGAGTGTTCTTGATCTGGCCAACTGTTGTGAAGGGTGTTTTCTTCACCAGGGAAAGAATTCTTCGGTCATCCACCACAGTTGTTTTCCGTGGTCTCCCGGGTCTTTTGGTGTTGCTGAGCTCCTTCTTTTTGAGAATGTTCCAAACAGTTGTTTTGGCCACGCCTAATGTTCTTGTATGTCTCTGATGGGTTTGTTTTGTTTCTTCAGCCTAATGATGGCTTGCTTCACTGATAGTGACAGTTCTTTGGATCTCATCTTGAGAGTTGACAGCAACAGATTCCAAATGCAAATAGCACGCTTCAAATGAAGTCTGGGCCTTTTATCTGCACATTGTAATTGGGGTAATGAGGGAATATCACACACCTGGCCATGGAACAGCTGAGAAGCCAATTGTCCCATTACGTTTGGTCCCTTAACAAGTGGGAGGCACATCTGCAAACTGCTGTAAGTCCTACACCGTTTACCTGAGTTGGATGTACATACCCTCAAATTAAAGCTGAGAGTTTGCAGTTAAAGCACATTCTGTTTGTTTCATTCCAACTCCATTGTGGTGGTGTATAGAGCCAAAGATGTAAGAATTGTGTCGATGTCCCAATATTTATGGACCTGACTGTAGATACATGGGGCTGTGTGTGTGTGGGGGGTGATAATATGTAGATACATGGGGCTGTGTGTGTGTGTGGGGAGAAAATATGTAGATACATGGGGTGGTGTGTGTGGGGTGGGGTGAGAATATGTAGATACATGGAGCTGTGTGTGTGTGGGGTGATGATATATAGATATATGGGGCTGTGTGTGGGGTGATAATATGTAGATACATGGGGCTGTGTGTGTGTGGGGTGATAATATGTAGATACATGGGGCGGTGTGTGTGTGTGGGGGGTGATAATATGTAGATACATGGAGCTGTGAGATATATGTAAGATATAGACATCTTAGAGAGAGTTCAGAGAAGGGCTACTAAAATGGTGTACGGCTTGAAGGAGAAAAGTTACCAGGAAAGGCTTAATGATCTTAACATGTACAGCTTGGAAAAAAGACGAGACAGAGGAGATATGATAGAAACATTTAAATACGTAAAGGGAATCCACAAGGTAGAAGGGAGTATATTTAAAAGGAAACAAAGTGGCAAAACAAGAGGACATAGTCTTAGATTAGAGGGGCAAAGGTTTAAAAGTAACATCAGAAAGCATTATTTTACTGAGAGGGTGGTGGATACATGGAACAGTCTTCCAGTTGAAGTGGTAGAGGCCAAAACAGTAATTGAATTTAAGCAAGCATGGGATAGGCATAAGGCTATCCTAAACAAAAGATAAATCCAGGTAAAGTATCCATGTAATTGGGCAGACTAGATGGGCCGAAAGGTTCTTATCTGCCGAAATTTTTCTATGTTTCTATGTGTGTGTGTGTGGGGGGGGTGATAATATGTAGATACATGAGGCTGTGTGTGGGGGGTGATAATATGTAGATACATGGGGCTGTGTGTGTGGGGGTGATAATATATAGATACATGGGGCTGTGTGTGGGGTGATAATATGTAGATACATGGGGCTGTGTGTGTGTGGGGGTGATAATATGTAGATACATGGGGCTGTGTGTGTGTGGGGGGGTGATAATATGTAGATACATGGGGTTGTGTGTGTGGGGGGTGATAATATGTAGATACATGGGGCTGTGTGTGTGTGGTGATATGTAATATGGGGCTGTGTGTGGGGTGATAATATGTAGATACATGGGGCTGTGTGTGTGTGGGGGGTGATAATATGTAATATGGGGCTGTGTGTGTGTGTGGGGGTGATAATATGTAGATACATGGGGCTGTGTGTGTGTGGGGTGAAAATATGTAGATACATAGGGCGATAATATGTGTGTGGGGTGATAATATGTAATATGGGGCTGTGTGTGTGGGGTGACAATATGTAGATACATGGGGCTGTGTGTGGGGTGATAATATGTAACATGGGGCTGTGTGGGGTGATAATATGTAGATACATGGGGCTGTGTGTGTGTGGGATGATAATATGTAACATGGGGCTGTGTGTGTGTGGGGTGATAATATGTAACATGGGGCTGTGTGTGTGTGGGGTGATAATATGTAGATACATGAGGCTGTGTGTGTGTGGGGTGATAATATGTAACATGGGGCTTAGGGTTCCCACCTGTCCGGTTTTGACCCGGACTGTCCGGGTTTCGAGTCATGTGTCCGGGTTTGACACGCTCTGCCACCCGGACACATGACTCCGAGAGGTTATACTTACATTTCCTGCGTTCCCCCGGCGCCACGGTCTTCTCCTCCCGTCTGTTTTTTTCAGCTTGAAGAGTGATTGGGTTGTCCGCGTCACGTGTCGTCCTCTCTGCCTCCTCTGAGCCGCTGTCGAAGTCGTGCTGGCGCAATGGGCTCACGCACTCACGTGACAATGACGTTCACGTGGTTGCTCGTGCAGCTCCTACTCCTCCCGGCCGTCCAGTGACGGTGCTGCGTGCGTGGTCTCGCTCCTCTTCATCCTGGATCGTCGATCTTGCCAGGCCAGCAGTTTTCCATCCACTCTCACTCTGACGCCAGCAGTCAACTCAAGCAGGTTCTGAGCCTCTGACTGAGACGCCGACAGGTCGGTGAGTAGCAGAGTAGTCTAAGCCCATATACCAGTCTGCCTGCCAGTGCCATACTACCATCATTGTGCCATAAGCCCATAAGAGTATGCCATAACAGTGTGCCAGCCTTTCCAGTCTGCCATGCACAATACCAGTGTGCCAGCCATATTACCAGTCTGCCAGCCATAATACCAGTGTGCCATGCACAATACCAGTCTGCCAGCCATAATACCAGTGTGCAAGCCATATTACCAGTCTGCCATGCACAATACCAGTCTGCCAGCCATAATACCAGTCTGCCATGCATACCAGTCTGCTATGCACAATACCAGTCTGCCAGCCATATTACCAGTCTGCCAGCCATACCAGTGTGCAAGCCATATTACCAGTCTGCCAGCCATATTACCAGTCTGCCATGCACAATACCAGTCTGCCAGCCATAATACCAGTCTGCCATGCATACCAGTCTGCTATGCACAATACCAGTCTGCCAGCCATATTACCAGTCTGCCATGCATACCAGTCTGCCATGCATAATATCAGTCTGCCAGCCATATTACCAGTCTGTCAGCCATATTACCAGTCTGCCATGCATAATACCAGTGTGCCAGCAATTTTACCAGTCTGCCATGCTTAATACCAGTGTGCCAGCCATATTACCAGTCTGCCATGCATAATACCAGTGTGTCATACATAATACCAGTGTGCCTAAATACCAGTCTGACATGCCATGCATACCACGTGCCAATATATATACGCATAAAGTAAATATATGCATAATGTATAACTACAAAAAAAAAAAAAGCCACCCAAGCCCAACAATGGAATGTTCGGGTTTGGCTTAAAGAAAAGGTGGCAACCCTAATGGGGCTGTGTGTGTGTGTGAGGTGATAATATGTAATATGAGGCTGTGTGTGGTGATAATATGTAACATGGGACTGTGTGTGTGTGGTGATATAATATGTAACATGGGGCTGTGTGTGTGTGGTGATAATATGTAACATGGGACTGTGTGTGTGTGGTGATAATATGTAATATGGGGCTGTGTGTGGTGATAATATGTAATATGGACTGTGTGTGTGTGGTGATATAATATGTAATATGGGGCTGTGTGTGTGTGGTGATAATATGTAATATGGGGCTGTGTGTGTGTGGTGATAATATGTAATATGGGGCTGTGTGTGTGTGGTGATAATATGTAATATGGGGCTGTGTGTGTGTGGTGATAATATGTAACATGGGACTGTGTGTGTGTGGTGATATAATATGTAATATGGGGCTGTGTGTGTGGTGATAATATGTAATATGGGGC
>RXON01002985.1:0-53490 GCA_009667805.1 Leptobrachium leishanense
CAGTGCACCCAGATATTGTGCCTTTCATGGCAGCAAGTGCATTCACACCGTAACCCTTTTGTGGTATTGTGGAAGAGTTTAGTGCTGGAGGTTTTGTTAAATGCAGAAGACATCCCCGATCTATTCCGTTACTTCAGCATTAGGGGATTGATAGCTACTGAATCAGGACTGATTCATTTTTAGAAATGTCAGCTGGTCTACAGAGTCGGTGGACAGACGCACTCTTGTCTGTGACAAAACCTCCAGCGGCACTGAACGTCCTTTGAGACAGCACACTAGATGAAGGGCAACCTAGTAGATGCATTGCATATTGGCAAAGTTCTGGCCAGTGATTCAATCTCAACACCCAATAAGCCAGTGGTTCATCTGCTGGAAAGGTATCCAGGTCTGCCCTTGCCCCTAGGTAGACCTGCACCATATGGTGAAGACGCTGGCAATGGGTGCCTACATTTGACGTCCCTGGGCGTCGTGGACTAAAAAAAAATTAAAAAAGCATCAGTCAAGTGGCCCTGGCCTTCACCACTATTCCTCTTATCATCCGCAGCCTCAGAAGCACGTGTGTCATTACTTGGTAACCTACCAGTGCCTGGAAAGGTGTTACACAAGTGTCGCTTTAGAGCGTCCTCAAGTTTTTTCCTCCTGTGCTCCCTCTGTGCGGGCAGGATGATCTCTGCAACTTTACCCTTGTATCGTGGATCAAGAAACTTGCCAACCAGTAATGATCCCTCTCCTTAATAGCACGAATCCTGGGGTCCTTTAGCAGGCTTTGCATTATAAGAGAGCCCATGCAGTGTAGGTTGGAGGTGGCATTAGCTGGCAATGAGGATGACCCCATCGTGCACTTCCTCCTTCCAGCCACGCACTAGCCCTTGTGTTTCTGGGCACACAAAACCCTCCCTTTAGGCACCTTCAATGCCCCACTACTTAAATATTCCTCCTCCTCCTCATCCTCTTCCTGTCTGATCTGAGTAGGACCCGCTGGAATGCTGTCTGCAGAAAGACTGGGGCCTTCAGAGCTAGGGAAGGCCTCCTCTTCCTCCCGCTGCTCTGCCTCTAGAGCCACATCTATAATTCCCCGCAGAGTGTGCTCCAGCAGGAACACTAAAGGAATTGTGTCACTGATGCATGCACTGTCCCTGCTCACCATCCTCGTTGCCTCCTCAAATGGTGACAGTACAGTGCATGCATCCTTGATCATCAGCCACTGCGGGGGAGAAAAAAAACAAGTTGACCTGAACCTGTCCTTGTGCCATACTCACACAGGTACTCGTTGATGGCCCTCTGCTGCTTGTGCAGACGCTGCAGCATTGCTAATGTCGAGTTCCACCTGGTAGGCATGTCACAGATCAGATGGTTTGTGGGAAGGTGGTATTCTCTTTGAATCTCTGCCAGGTGAATGGTGCTGGGAATGACCGTCTGAAGTGGCTGCAGACTTTTCTGGCCTGGCTGAGAAGCTCTGGCAGCACTGGGTACTTGTTTAGGAAACGCTGTACCACTAGATTTAGGACGTGTGCTAGGCATGATACATGCGTCAATTTACCCTTGCGTAGGGTGGAGAGAAGGTTGCTGCCATTATCACAGATGATCATTCCCAGCTGAAGCTGGCATGGTGTTAACCATCTCTGCACCTGGCCCTACAGAGATGAAGGAATTTCTGGCCCGGTTTGGCTCCTGTCCCCTAAACAAACCAGCTCAAGCACAGTATGGCTTCTTTTTGCTTGAGCCATTGCGTAGATCCTGTCAGGCATCGGTTTAACTGCCACTTCGCCAGAGACACAGAAGGAGGAGGAGGAAGAGGGAGAGGTGGTGGTGGAGCAGACAGACCTCATAGAAGCAGCTTTCTGGAGGCCTGGTGGATGAACAAGCTCCAGCACAGAGCCCCATCTTGGATCCCTCCCAGCTGCATTCAGAGTTACCCAGTGTCCCGTGAAGGAAATGTAATGACCCTGTCCATCTGTCAGGCTCACGCCACGAAGGAGCCATGGCATGCCTCTGTGTTGTGATATATAATCCCAAGCGCTGGGGATAAGCAGGCACACAGACACTGGAGGCAGTATATGTACAATAAGGCTGTATTGAAGAATGGTTCACAGCTAACAGTCCAGCACAGAAAAGACAGTAACACAGAAAATAGGCAAGTGGATGGTGGACCACGTAGTCTCTCTCCAGATCCGCTTGAGGAGAAGCAGGAGTCTTTAGGCAAATGTACCTTGATAGAAGGTTGGTCTCCTTGGAGAGAGCTGGAGGGCTGGAAGCCACTTGAGAGTCTCTGGACCCACTGGATAGTGGGCCACGCAGTGGATCGTCCAGCCAGCAGGAACCAGGTAATGCAGACACAGCAAGAATGCATGGCAGAGCAAAATAAATCAGGCAGCATATAATGACAAGAGGGAGTTCTCAAGACCTCTGAACACAGGGAAGGGAAAAACACAAAATGAAAGAGCAAAGGAGAGGAGGGTGTGGTCTGGTTTTATGCAAAACCTCAGGTTCAGACACAGATTTAACCCTTTGGTGGGAAGCAGGTAATGAGAGCAAGTGACCCAGACTGACCACAGCAGACTCTCAGGGCAGAGGCATGACAGTACCCCCCTCCTTACAAGGTGCACTCCGGGCACCTAGGACATGCCCAAATCAGGGAAGTAGCAAGGAGGTTACCACCAACTATCAGAGTCTGAGTCTGGATCATCATAAATGTCCCCTTGAGCATGTAGGGCCTGTTCAAAGATTTCCAAGTCCTCTTTCCGGACCAAAGTCCCGTTGGATGCCCAGACGCAGCCCTCAGGAGTAGGACTGGTCACAGGTGGCACAGGCGTGAGAGGGCTGCTGGTGGCAACCCCCACGACGATGGGTGAATGAACTGGCTCCTTAGCTGCCAGGCGCTTTTCATATACAGCAAGCTCAGAGTCCGGCACGATGAAGCCATCAGAGGCTATGGACAGAGTCTGGATTTGGACTGGTGGGCTTGGTTGAGTCTCAGAAGGTAGGGTGTCACAACCATAGAACCCCGAATTGAATGCAGGTCTCTTAAGCAGGGCCCCAATTTGTCATCCAGGACCACCTTGAGGATGCTTAGCAGTCTGGGGGGTCATAGTAGAGGCCACCAGGAGAGGAGCAACCTCCATAGGTTCTTGGTCTGTGGGGAATGTGGGCTCCACACCCATGGGTTCCTCCTCGCTGGGCTCAGTAGGCAGAGTCTCCATGTACTCGGCAATCGAGTCCTCCTTAGAACTCTCCTCCTCCGAGGAGACCACACTGGATGCAGGCCTCCTGGGTACAGGAATTCGGCGAAGCTTGCCAACATTGGTAGCCTGACGAGGCTTGACAGCAGCTGGAGTCTGGCGGGACTTGGCAGCAACTTGGCGAAGCTTGGCAGCAACTGGAGTCTGACGGGACTTGGCAGCAGCTTGGCGAGGCTTGGCAGCAGCTTGGCGAAGCTTGGTGGCGACTGAAGTCTGACGGGATTTGGCAGCGGCTTGGCGTGGCACAGGACCAGCAGCTTGGCGTGGCACAGGACCAGCGGCTTGGCGTGGCACAGGAGCAGCGGCTTGGCGTGGCACAGGAGCAGCGGCTTGAGGCTTAGCAGGTCTGATGGGACAGACATCTATTCGGTGCAGATCTGACCCGCAGTAGAAGCATTGGTTCAGCCTTCTGCGCCTTTCTCTCTGTGACTCCACAGAAGGTGCCTGGGCTCTGCATTCAGGTGGAGAGCGATTAGCCACAGCTGGTTGCTGCAATGCTCTGCTCTCTGGTGAAGGCCTGACAGGGCCAGGTGTAAGAGGAAAACAGTCCATGAGATTCCATACATCCTCTACCACAAGCAGCAGCTGATAAGCAATGTCCTCCATTGCATGTATTACCCCCACGGGCCTGGTGTTGGGCTCTTTCATTATGTCAGGCTCGCACCAGGAAGGAGCCATGGCACAGCCTCTGTGTTGTGATATATAATCCCACGCGCTGGGGATAAGCAGGCACACAGACACTGGAGGCAGTATATGTACAATAAGGCTGTATTGAAGAATGGTTCACAACTAACAGTCCAGCACAGAACAGAAAGTAACACAGAAAATAGGCAAGTGGATGGTGGACCACGTAGTCTCTCTCCAGATCCGCTTGAGGAGAAGCAGGAGTCTTTAGGCAAATGTACCTTGATAGAAGGTTGTTCTCCTTGGAGAGAGCTGGAGGGCTGGAAGCCACTTGAGAGTCTCTGAACCCACTGGATAGTGGGCCACGCAGTGGATCATCCAGCCAGCAGGAACCAGGTAATGCAGACACAGCAAGAATGCACGGCAGAGCAAAATAAATCAGGCAGCATACAATGACAAGAGGGAGCTCTCAAGACCTCTGAACACAGGGAAGGGAAAAACACAAAATGAAAGAGCAAAGGAGAGGAGGGTGTGGTCTGGTTTTATGCAAAACCTCAGGTTCAGACACAGAGTTAACCCTTAGGTGGGAAGCAGGTAATGAGAGCAAGTGACCGAGGCTGACCACAGCAGACTCTCAGGGCTGAGGCATGACACCATGCTTGCTGGACCACGTGTCTAAAGTCACATGCACCTTGCTGCTGACTGCCTTTCCCAATGACTGGATAACATTGTCTTCCACGTGCTGGTATAGTGCTGGAATGGCCTTGCATGAAAAGTAATGGCGTTTTGGAACCTGCCACTGTGGTTCAGCACGTTCAGCAGATTCACGGAAGGGAGCGGAGTCTACCAGCTGGAAAGGCAGCAGCAGCAATGCGAGTAATTTTCCTAAGCTGGCATTTAGATGCTGTGCTTGGGGATGGTTGGGACTATATTTTTTCTTACGCTGCAGCAGCTGTGGTAACGTAATCTGACTGCGGAAATCTTCAGCTGATGGGATGATGTCACATAGTGAGGAAGGACCTAGTACATCCATTACTGTAGCATCATCCCTGTCAGTGGAGGTTGTAGGCAATGACATGGCAGAACATACAGTGGGGGTAGAGACAGATGAGGAGGAGGAGGACCTACGCAATGTTTTGCGCCAACGGGATTTGTGGCAGGTGTTCATATGTCACCTCAAGCAAGTGGTACCCAAGTGTCCGGTGTCTTTCCCATGCTTCAGCATCATCTGACATAGATTACAAATAGCAATGGTGCACTCTGCTGCACATTTCTTAAAGAACTACCAGACAGCAGAGTTCCTGCATGTGTGCTTTTAGACAACAGCGCTCTGCACCGGAGCAGCTCTGACATCTAATGCCTTGGACTGGCTAGTGCTACGATGGGTCATATAGGATGTTGTGCCTTGTGTTTGCTGTGCCTCCCCCCTCCTCCTCACTTGATTCCTCTGTTCGATCTGGCACCCAGGTGGAGTCAGTGACCTCATCATCAATGTCATCTTCACCCCCTATCTCATCGTCACTGGAGCCAAATTGGCAGTATGCTGCAGCTGCTGGGGCAACATGAGTGCCAATTATTTGTGTCATCACTGGCACCCCCTTCCTCTAGGTTGATTATACTCCCTTCCTCAACCTCAGAGATTGAATCAGAGCACTGTACTTTCTGCGCATCCTCAAGCAGCATGTCACTCTCATTGTAGTCAAACAATTCAGCTGACTCCTCCGTGTGTGATAGCGAGGCTACGGCAGGAGTAGCTGTGGACATGGAGGCTGCATTAGATGCTGGGGCAGGTGAGGTGGACTGTAAAGCACTACAAGCCTTGCTGACAGAGGACTCGGAGGATGAGGATGGCCTGGTTAGCCAATCCACCAAATCCTCTGTATGTTGCTGCTGCTTAAGAAGACGGCCAACACCAGTTAGAAAGGACAAGCATTCCCCTGCAGAGGATGCACCACGTCCACCACGACCAGAGGCACAGCCTCCCGACACAGGGGCTTCTTGCCCGCTTATCTGTGTCTGGGAGCGTCTGCCTGTCTTTTTTGTTCTTTCAGACATGGTGAGTGATATATAGATTAAATATATACAGAACTCTGATTCAACTCTGGTATAAAGATTAAAGATTTACAGAACTCTGGTATAACTCAGAGAGACACCCTGATAGCTGGCAGCCAGTGACAAGACACAGATTAGAATTCCCTCCTAAAAATCAGTGAGACCCCTTGATGGGTGGCAGTGAGAAGCCACGGATTACAAATCTCAGAAACCTCCTATAAATCACTGAGACCCCTTGATGGTTGGCAATGAGAAGCCACAGATTACAAGACTCAGAAACCTCCTATAAATCAGTGAGACCCCTTGATGGGTGGCAGTGAGAAGCCACAGATTACAAGTCTCAGAAACCTCCTATAAATCAGTGAGACCCCTTGATGGGTGGCAGTGAGAAGCCACAGATTACAAGACTCAGAAACCTCCTATAAATCAGTGAGACCCCTTGATGGGTGGCAGTGAGAAGCCACAGATTACAAGTTTTAGAAACCTCCTATAAATCAGTGAGACCCCTTGATGGGTGGCAGTGAGAAGCCACAGATTACAAGACTCAGAAACCTCCTATAAATCAGTGAGACCCCTTGATGGGTGGCAGTGAGAAGCCACAGATTACAAGTCTCAGAAACCTCCTATAAATCAGTGAGACCCCTTGATGGGTGGCAGTGAGAAGCCACAGATTACAAATTTTAGAAAGCTCCTATAAATCAGTGAGACCCCTTGATGGGTGGCAGTGAGAAGCCACGGACTACAAATCTCAGAAACCTCCTATAAATCACTGAGACCCCTTGATGGGTGGCAGTGAGAACCCACAGATTACAAGTCTCAGAAACCTCCTATAAATCAGTGAGACCCCTTGATGGGTGGCAGTGAGAAGCCACAGATTACAAGACTCAGAAACCTCCTATAAATCAGTGAGACCCCTTGATGGGTGGCAGTGAGAAGCCACGGATTACAAATCTCAGAAACCTCCTATAAATCACTGAGACCCCTTGATGGGTGGCAATGAGAAGCCACAGATTACAAGACTCCGAAACCTCCTATAAATCAGTGAGACCCCTTGATGGGTGGCAGTGAGAAGCCACAGATTACAAGTCTCAGAAACCTCCTATAAATCAGTGAGACCCCTTGATGGGTGGCAGTGAGAAGCCACAGATTACAAATCTCAGAAACCTCCTATAAATCAGTGAGACCCTTTGATGGGTGGCATTGAGAAGCCACAGATTACAAGTCTCAGAAACCTCATATAAATCAGTGTGACCCCCTGATGGGTGGCAGTGAGAAGCCACAGATTAAAAGTCTCAGAAACCTCATATAAATCATTGTGGCCCCCTGATGGGTGGCAGTGAGAAGCCACAGATTACAAATCTCAGAAACCTCCTATAAATCAGTGTGACCCCCTGATGGGTGGCATTGAGAAGCCACAGATTACAAATCTCAGAAACCTCCTATAAATCAGTGAGACCCCTGATGGGTGGCAGCCAGTGAGAACACATGGATTATAACAATTCCCAAATATTTTGTAGAAATTAGTGACCCCCAAAATACTGCGTGGCACTGGTTGTGTGACAAGACACAGATCACCTCAATTCCCAAATGTTTTGTAGAAATTTGTGACCCCCAAAACACTTGCTGGCAGTGACTTGTCAGATCACCTCAATTCCCAGATATTTGGTTGAAATGAGACCCCCCAGACCCCTCCAGTAGCGTGGCAGACCGGCAGTAAGAACACACAACAGCAATCTCCTATGAAATCTCCTCTCAAATGCGTGCAGAAGCATTGCGTAGAAACCTTATATAGTGTGCTGCAGGACTTAGCTCTGTGAGCCCATGATTGGGCAAAATTTGCCCAATCAGGACTCTGAGCCGTGATTGGCATACTGTTGAACTTGTCTTGCACCAGATCTGTGGTCAGGTGCAAGGCTGCAGCCAATTACGAGCTTCAGGCCCGTGTAAAAGTGCATTGTGGGCCATTGTGGTGCATTGTGGTCGAACTTGCTCCGAACACCTGGAAATGATCGGAGTTCGCGAGCAAAACGAACAGGCTAAGTTCGATCCGAACTCCGAACCGTCCGAACCGAACAGCTCATCCTTATTCACAACCTCTAGTAAGCTTTACGAGTTGCTACACTGGATATAAAATGTATCAATACACATGATTGCCAAGTATCCAGAACCTTGAGGCAGCAAAAGCTCGCTCAATCCATGATGCTCTTTCTACCATGTTTCACAGCTAAGATGAGACAAAAGGATATTTTGGACTTTAGTGGCGCCTATATATCGATATTTGGGAGAATAATCGTAACAGTAACAGACGTGGCCACTAACAGGTGTCACTAAAGACCAATATATATATTTTTATTACTAACGAGACAAGTTAGAGACGTGTGACCGTTTGCTTTTGGCATGTTGTGATTTATTAAGCCAGCCGACCATCTCCCAAGAAGGTGACTTTCCATTCAAGAGACTCCAGGACCCTCGCTGGTGGGTGCAAACAAGACCCTGGTCCAACCTTCTTTTAGTACAACCAGGAGATGCAGGAAGTGATCCCTCTTGTACTTTTGGCTGTCGTCCTGCTGACACTGGGCTGTGCGCGCCATGCTTTGTGTTTACCTGGTGGAGTTATAGTAACCGACTATATCTGGTCCTCTCTTAGGATAGATAGTAAAAAGTAGACATGTGCATTCGTTTTAGTACTAAAACGATTTAGTCAGAATTTTGGGATAATTTAGTTTTCGTATGACTCAAGAGATACGAAACTGCTCAGTACAAAAAACGAAAGAAACTAAAATAAAATGCACTACATTTTAGTTTCAGTCCTTTTTGTGATATTACATTGATGAGTGAAGGAGACCAGCAATGAAGAGCGCAACATCGCAAAGCTACAGAAAAGGTTTGTATGCGTAATCCTTCCCGACCCCTACCCGAAACTCAGACAGTGATAGAGCTCCAGAATACTCACTCGTACACATGTGCACAGCACAAAATTTCGTTTTGAACTAATGGATTAGTCCTAAAATGCAATTTATTTAGTTGCTAAAGAAATTCGTTTTCAGTTGTTTAGTATGAAAACTAATTTCATTCATCCGAAAACCAGTGGATACAATTACTATTGTAGTGGCTCCTCAGAGGGCTGAGATCGCTGCTTGTTACAGTATCTCTCACTCTCAGCACAATGTGGGCCATATTATATAGCTGGTGCTAACATAACCAGAGCTGTTGTAAACTTCCCAGAGCTATTATAGCCTATGGAGGTTTTCAGTTACAACAGCTCTGGTTAAGTTAGCACCAACATTGTAATACTGCCCCGTGTCAGGCAAAGCTGTTACAGTAACTGACTGCTGCTCATCACAGCGCTCAGTTTCAGTAAAACGAGTAAATAATATTTTTATATATAAGTGGTTAGAACAATATTATTTCCTTGTTTTACTGAAACTCTGAGCGCTGTTACAGTCAGTTACTGTAACAGCTGAGCCTGATACATTCACGGTTATTCAGAGAGCGTGAAAAGCAGGAGAATGAAAAATTCTAGGTCAAAATAGCCGATTTGGAAAGTGAGTTAAAAGGGAGAATTTTTCTGGTTTGGCTATTTTGACCTAGAATTTTTCATTCTCCAGTCATTCTCCTGCTTTTCACGCTCTCTGAATAACCCTGATTGCACTGAGAGATAATTTAACAAGCAGCCGATCTCAGCGCTCACAGCCACTGGATTTAAAGGGCTAAAAAAAAAAAAGGCTCCTCTCTGTATAATGTTTAGAACATCCTCCTGCATTAATTAATACCCCTCTCTGTATAATGTATACAACATCCACCTGCATTAATTAATACCCCTCTCTGTATAATATATAGAACATCCTCCTGAATTAATTAATGTCCCTCTCTGTATAGAACATCCTCCTCAATTTATACCTTTCTCTGTATAATGTATAGAACATCCTCCTGCATTAATTAATGCCCCTCTCTGTATAGAACATCCTACTGCATTGGCATGTGGAGGGTGCAGAACTTCAGATGTTGCGATGTTGCGCTCTTCATTGCTGGTCTCCTTCACTCATCAATGTAATATCACAAAAAGGACTGAAACTAAAATGTAGTGCATTTTATTTTCGTTTCTTTCGTTTTTTGTACTGAGCAGTTTCGTTTCTCTTGAGTCATATGAAAACTAAATTATCCCAAAATTCGGACTAAATCATTTTAGTACTAAAACGAATGCACATGTCTACTCACTCGCAGCACAGACAGCCAGCACAGGAGAGGAAACCTTTACTTAACCCTTGCATGTCTATGAGGCAGACAAGATGATAAAAGCAGCTGGAGAAGGAAAACATTCAATTAAATCACACTGAAAGCTAATGACAGAGGAGGGCTGGATAGTAAAAACCCCTTTATAACAAGCAGCGCTGGGAGAAGAGAGGGACTTTATAAAATGTGTGTTATCTCCCCTCCCGCTCTGCATAATAGGGGCTTAGGTCTGATACATTTTATATTATCCAGGAGCACTATCCCCCTTTCCTCATCTATAATACACATTTTATATAAAGTCCTCTCTTCTCCCAGTGCTGCTTGTTATAAAGTCTTTTTTTACGTCTGATACATTTAGTATCCAGCTCTCCCAGTTACTCTGTCATTATGAGCCTTCAGTGTGATTTATTTGAATGTTTTCCCTGGATTTAAAGTGCTTTATTTTATTATAAAAATAAATTTGCACCAGTCATCTCTTCTCTGTGCTTTCAGACTGATTAACGTTAATATTTTCCCTCTTCCCTGCTTTTATATTCCTGTGTCTCCCCCACAGAGATACAACGTTTAAGTAAAAGTTCTCACTCCTGTGCTGGATAAGCATTGCATTCTGAAATTCTGCACCCTCCACATGCCAATGCAGTAGGATGTTCTATACAGAGAGGGACATTAATTAATGCAGGAAGATGTTCTATACATTATACAGAGAGGGGTATTAATGCAGGAGGATGTTATATACATTATACAGAGAGGGGTATTAATTAATGCAGGAGGATGTTCTATACATTATACAGAGAGGAGCCTTTTTTTTTTAGCCCTTTAAATACAGTGGCTGTGAGCGCTGAGATCGGCAGCTTGTTATATTATCTCAGTACAATGTATCAGGCTCAGCTGTTACAGTAACTGACTGTAACAACGCTCAGAGTTTCAGTAAAACAAGGAAATAATATTGTTCTAACCTCTTATATATAAAAACATTATTTACTAGTTTTACGGAAACTTTGAGCGCTGTGATGAGCAGCAGTTAGTTACTGTAACAGCTTTGCCTGACACATTGTGCTGAGAGTGAGCGATACTGTAACAAGCAGCTATCTCAGCCCTCTGAGGAGCCACTACAATAGTAATTGTATCCACTGGTTTTCGGATGAATGAAATTAGTTTTCATACTAAAGAACTGAAAACGAATTTCTTTAGCAACTAAATAAATTGCATTTTAGGACTAATCCATTAGTTCAAAATGAAATTTTGTGCTGTGCACATGTCTAGTAAAAAGTGTTTCTGTACCATGCACTTTCAATTTTGACTAGTGAAGAGATTAAGGTTTTAAAGGACCTTTTATAAACGTTATTATTTTATTTTTGTTTAATAAATACGGATTTTGTACACTCAGTCTGTGACTCCAGTTTCACTGCAACACCGGCACCAAGGGAAGGTGACGAGAAGGAGAATCAGTGCTCCTAAATCCACTGATTTGCCTGAACACCAGTGTCTGGATTTAGTGAGTAATATTCCATCGATCGCCTTTAAAGATTGTATTTATTGCTAAGAATAATATTTGCGCAATCCAAGAGCCCTCTCTCTCTTTTTCTTTTGAGTTCACGTGAACTCCGTGATCTTGAGAGAAATGCGGCTGCGCTGGTCAGGTGGTTCCCGGCGAGCGGCCAAGCTGCATGCCGGCGGCCACTCGTAGGGAGAATAACGGCTCAGAGCGGCTGCGGAGGGGCCTGGCAGCAGAGGCGGAGAGAGCTGGGGGCAAATATATCCATGTGAGCTGGGGCAAATATATCCACCTGTCACTGCGAACCCAACACCTGCTCTTGGCCAAAACTGGTATATGCCCCCCCCGAAACCTGTGTCTGGATCCGCCCCTAGGTCCGCGTAGTGATATGCAGGGAGAGACTGAGAGGACTTTTTCCCCCAGGCTTTCCCTGCTCCCACCGGATGGAGGAGGTTGTTGGAGCCGCAGTCCTCACCGGTAAAAAGGAGGTGAGTATCTGATTTAATTTTTTAATTTTTTAGCCTGGTGTTAACGGATTCTACAGAAGCGGAATCCGTTAACACCAAGTCCTGGCTGTGGTTAACTTTCCGCTAACCAGAGCCGGACGTTAAGCAGAGTTGGGACTCTGTAATCCAGCGCTGATTAACACTTTGCGCTCCCCATGTTAAGTATAGGGAGCGCAAAGTACAGTAACCTCACTCTGAAAAGTGCAAAGTACCAAACGCTAACGAGTTGCTTAACCCGTTTGCGTTTGGACTGTAATATGCGGTGAACAATGCAGCAAACATTATTGCTGACGCAAGTGAGCGTTAACGTTTGCGTTAAGATCGTAATTTTTCCCATTCTTTGTTGCTCAAACATTTCCCATGACTTCAAATCACGTTAAAACAGGAGCAAAAGCGGTACAAATGAACTCAGCGCAAAGCGGTGAAATGGTTAAAATTTGTTTTTCATTGTTTCCTGTCCCGTGGGCAGTACCTGGACCCCCATACACCTTTTATGACCAATATCTTGCATATATGCCCTCTGGAGGGGACCTTAATTTTCAAACTTTTGAACCCCATTGATTTGCATTGCGTTTGAATCGCGTTTGAACTTTTTATGATGTTCGAGTTCGAATGCGAACCGAACACAGGGGTGTCCGGCCCATCACTAATCAGAAGTCTTCCATCATTGTCTTCTGCCAGCCACAATCTGACTTCCTCTTCCAGGCATGTTTCTCAAAACATGGCTGCACAATGGAGTTCAGTCCGGCTTTCTTTTCCGCTCATGCACGCCCCATCTCTCGTCCGTTCAAGTGACTTCAACTTTCCTCTTGTGCATGTGTGCATCCGGAACCTCAACTCTGCCAACCATCGCCAACCAGGAGGCTAATATGGAGCCCGTGCGATGTCCTCCTATTCTTGCCACCCGAATAAAAAAATATATAGAAAAATTGTGCCTTCTGAGGTTGCGTATAGTGTTGCGTCGCTGAAATAAAAACACCAGGCGCGGCTTTATGCTTTAAAACAGGATTCTCTCTCTCTCTCAGTCTGAGAGTTCTGACTTTTAATGAACAAAAATGCCACCATTTATGCTGAAATCCAACAGTCATAATTTGCATAAATGACGCACCTCGTCCTACCAATATGCTAATTACATTATGTCAGTTAGATATTTACAATAAACATTCTTTACATTCTTTAGCCTTTAGCTCACACAACATTTACATAATTTATTGTAAAGGAAATCAGTTCGGTTTTGGCTGAGACAATGGTGACTCCCAACCTCTAAGACATGTAAACAGATAGCAGATGAACAATGAGAAAACCCTTTTTCCTAATCACAAGTTACTCAAACCTATTTTACAATCTATACGAAAGAAAGCATTTGCACTCGCTGCAGGTAGTATCTTTAATAAAAAACACATTTTTACCTAAAGAAATATAAGTATTTAAAACTAAAGTTACGCCATTTTACACTAAACTAATTTAAACTAAAACCAAACGATGTAATATATATTTAAAAACACACGACACTTGGGGTTTGAAGCGTGGAGCGATAAATCAGCTCCATGACAGGTCTCCACTCACACTCTTATGAGCCATAAACCAGTTCTAGGTGAAGAAGGCCTCTGGGTTCTTTCTTGTTTTTATTATTATTATTTTATTATTATTATTTATTTATAAAGCACCAGCATATTCCGCAGCGCTATACAATAGGCACAGTATAGACAGGGTTGCAATACAATACATTGAACAACATTTGACAAACAGTACAGGAGGAGATGAGGCCCTATTCCCGTAGGAACTCACAATCTAGGAGGGTTGGGTTGGAAACAGGAGGAGAGGACTGCAAGGTGAGAGTGATTGATGGTTGCGTCAGTGAGTTGGGTGGTAGGCTTCCCTAAATAGGAACGTTTTAAGGAGCGTTTGAAGGAAGAGAAATTAGGGGAAAGTCTGACAGTACGAGGGAGAGCGTTCCAGAGAGTGGGGCTGCGCGTGAGAAATCCTGCAGTCTATCATGGGAAGAGGTGATGCGGGGAGAAGCTAGGCGCAGGTTGCTGTTGACCTTAGGGAGCGGGCTGGGGTGTATTTGGTGATTAGTGAGGACAGGTAGTGGGGAGCTGAGTTAGTGAGGGTTTTGTAGTTACCCAACCACCTCAAATCATTGGTCTCCACTGCTTTGTTTCCTTAGAATTAAAAAATAAACACGCTGGGGTACGCCCCTAGCCAGTCGTGTATTTAGGTTTTTGTGCTGCCCTAGGCCTGACTAAATTTGTGCACCCCCGAATTTAAATTTGACACACCCCTTCAGGTTAAGGCCACACCTCTTGTTTAAACTCCACTATTCTACTTTAGGCTCCACCTTTTTCCCTTGGAGCTCCGCCTCACCCTCTCTGCATATTAAAAGTGAATCCCAAGTGCCTACTTGTATATTTTGTATACCATTTCAAATGTTGTAAATATTTTAATACATAATAAAGTAATGAAATGCATAAATTTAACAATTTTTACAAAGATCAGTCATGCATGTCAAGTATACTGGGTCACAGCCACTCTTATTGGTTCCTCATGCACACCGCACATTACTGTGGAGCTCTGTGACAACCTCAAACACTGCACATTACTGTGGAGCTCTGTCACACCCTCAAACCCTGCACATTAATGTGAGGCTCTGTGACACCCTCAAAAAATTAACACTGTTTAACCCTTTCGCTGCGGAGGACGCGCTCAGCGCGTCCACCCACAGGTATGGTTGCACGTCCTCCCTTTGCGGCCAGCGATCGACTGGGTTCCGGCCGATCGCTGTGAACCCCGGTGCCGGCTGACATCCTCGATGTCAGCCCAGCATCCGGGACCGCCGCCGGCACCATTAGATGTAATTGCGGCGGCGCGATGACATCTAATTCAGGCACCCCCGCGTGTGCGGAGGAGGTGCCTGAAAGGGAGGGAGGGGAAGGTCCTTCGGACCTCTCTCCCTCCTGATCGTCGGCTGTCACACGGTTAAGGCAGGCACGGTTTGGAAGGGAACAGCCTGCCCTTACAAACCGTGCATGCCATTAACCCCTTGGGAGACGGATCATGATTCGGTGCCAAAAAGCGCCAAATCGTGATCCTCTCCTGGAGATAGCCGACATCTTGAATGTCGGCCAAGCTTCTGGGAATTCCACCTGAGGACTGGCGTCATCGTGCATAGCACCAGTCCTGGAGTTAACCCCTAACTGCCACCAATGGCGGAGATAGGGGGCTCCAATGAACCCCCTATCTCCCGATCCGTGGCAGATATGGGATAATGTCTGGTACTGTTGGATCGGCCAGAGCATGGCTGTTCCAACGATACCAAACATGACCATGAAAAAAGTTTTTTAAAAAAAATAGAAATTAAAACTAAAACTAAAAAAATATTTTTTACAAAAATAATTTTTTTTTCTTTTTTTTGGTTTGTTGATGCAGCAATATTGTTCCCATTTCAATTATAATGTGAACAATGATGCTGCACTAACGATTTTTGTATGCGGTGCGTTTGTTAAAAATCACGTAATTTTCCCCCAAAAAAAATGTAACGAGTCCCCATTTCTAATTTTTTTAACAAGCGCACCCCATAGAAAATATAACTGCAAATGCTCGCATGTTAAAATGTGAAAAAAACACTTTACACGTTGTAAATTATTGAAAATTCATATTTTATTGCATTTCTTGTTATAATATACAGACATGACATGACGTATACATATAATAATGACATATTATAAATCTGCTGAGTCTGCCGGAAATAACGATATATAATATGTCTGGGTTATATACTAAAATAAGTCTTCAAAACACGTTTAAACAAGATGAGCGAAACAGGTAAAAATGACCTCAGCACAGAGCCGTGAAACGCCTCAGCAGCGAAAGGGTTAAAGGAGGTTTTTCCACCAGGTTTACTTTTTTTTTTGCTACCTGACCTCTACTAACCAGGTGACGCCTAACACTAAAAACAGATATGTGAGGGGAAGGGAGATCGGGAACCGGGTAGAAGGCTGGGGGCAGAGACAGATGCTGCTGTTGCAAGAGCCACAATGCTAACTGCCGGGTGGGAGAGCATGCAGGAGGGGTGCTGGGACCTGAGATGGGGAAAGCAACGAAGGAGCAGGTAAAAGGATGAAATGCTGCAAGGGAGACTGGGGGCAGAGCCATGTGATCTCCGGCTCACAGCAAGGGCCGCTTTGCAGGGCAGGATCCCAGGGACTGTTGGGAAGGGGCTCCTAAAGGGAGAGAGTCCAGTAACTCATGTGGGGGAAAGAGATGTCGGAGAGGATCCTGGAGGGCAGGGAACCGCCTACGTGGTTATGAATGGACTGCGCTGGCTGATAGAAGTGGGAGCTGCGCACTAAAGGTAGATGAAATGCAGGGTGGGCAGCAATGCAGAAATGCTGGAGTGGGTGGACACGCGGTGGGCCGTGAGAGCTGACTTGTCCTTGACTGATTAAGAGTGAGCCAGGGCTGTGGCCAGATTTTAAATCTCCTGCTCGCCCCGCCCCGGTAGAACATGGTGTGTTCCTATTGGCATCAGTAGAGGCAGCAGTGCATTGATTGTAGCACACAGCACTCACATCCAGCAGCCTTGAGGAACCTGCTGGGGTGGATGCAGAGGGCTGCTTTTTTTGCTGCCCAATGGAAAATGCCGCCCTAAGACTTATCGGCCTAGGCCAAGATACAGCACTGCCCCTAGCAGAATACTGTATAGAATCCTTATTTAAAAATTAGACAAAAGGACAGCCAATCGCCAGCTCACAATTGTTGGAGCCTTCCCTCGGCTCTTATTCATACACGAGGACTTTTAAGCCAAAATCCACTACACTTTACTCCAAACTGTAGAAAGCAGGATGAATCAAAAAAGTGCTTTATTAAAACAACTAGTTGTAAAGCCTGCCCAGAGGGCAGTCTATTGTGGATATACTGCCCCTGCTCATGTATACTGCCCCAGCTCGTGGATACTGCCCCAGCTCGTGGATATTGCCCCAGCACGTGGATACTGCACCAGCACGTGGATACTGCCCCAGCACGTGGATATTGCCCCAGCACGTGGATATTGCCCCAGCTCGTGGATATTGCCCCAGCACGTGGATACTGCCCCAGCACGTGGATACTGCCCCAGCACGTGGATATTGCCCCAGCACGTGGATATTGCCCCAGCACGTGGATATTGCCCCAGCACGTGGATATTGCCGCAGCACGTGGATACTGCCCCAGCTCGTGGATACTGCCCTAGCACGTGGATATTGCCCCAGCACGTGGATATTGCCCCAGCTCGTGGATATTGCCCCAGCTCGTGGATACTGCCCCAGCTCGTGGATACTGCCCTAGCACGTGGATATTGCCCCCACGTGGATGGATACTGCCCCAGCACGTGGATATTGCCCCAGCTCGTGGATACTGCCCCAGCTCCTGGATACTGCCCCAGCACGTGGATACTGCCCTAGCACGTGGATATTGCCCCAGCACGTGGATGGATACTGCCCCAGCACGTGGATACTGCCCCAGCACGTGGATATTGCCCCAGCTCGTGGATACTGCCCCAGCACGTGGATACTGCCAGCACATGGATATTGCCCCAGCACTTGGATTGATACTGCCCAGCACGTGGATACTGCCCCAGCACGTGGATACTGCCCCAGCACGTGGATGGATACTGCCCCAGCACGTGGATACTGCCCCAGCACGTGGATACTGCCCAGCACGTGGATATTGCCCCAGCTCGTGGATACTGCCCCAGCACGTGGATACTGTCCAGCACATGGATATTGCCCCAGCACGTGGATATTGACCCAGCACGTGGATATTGCCCCAGCACGTGGATATTGCCCCAGCACGTGGATACTGCCCCAGCACGTGGATACAGCCCCAGCACGTGGATACAGCCCCAGCACGTGGATACTGCCCAGCACATGGATATTGCCCCAGCACGTGGATTGATACTGCCCCAGCACGTGGATACTGCCCCAGCACGTGGATACTGCCCCAGCACGTGGATGGATACTGCCCCAGCACGTGGATACTGCCCCAGCACGTGGATACTGCCCCAGCACGTGGATATTGCCCCAGCTCGTGGATACTGCCCAGCACATGGATATTGCCCCAGCACGTGGATATTGCCCCAGCTCGTGGATACTGCCCAGCACATGGATACTGCCCCAGCACGTGGATATTGCCCCAGCTCGTGGATACTGCCCCAGCACGTGGATACTGCCCAGCACATGGATATTGCCCCAGCACGTGGATATTGACCAGCACGTGGATATTGCCCCAGCACGTGGATATTGCCCCAGCACGTGGATATTGCCCCAGCACGTGGATTACTGCCCCAGCACGTGGATACAGCCCCAGCACGTGGATACAGCCCCAGCACGTGGATACTGCCCAGCACATGGATATTGCCCCAGCATGTGGATTGATACTGCCCCAGCACGTGGATACTGCCCCAGCACGTGGATGGATACTGCCCCAGCATGTGGATACTGCCCCAGCACGTGGATACTGCCCCAGCTCGTGGATACTGCCCCAGCACGTGAATGGATACTGCCCCAGCACGTGGATACTGCCCAGCACGTGGATGGATACTGCCCAGCACGTGGATGGATACTGCCCCAGCACGTGGATACTGCCCCAGCTCGTGGATACTGCCCAAGCACGTGGATACTGCCCAGCTCGTGGATATGGCCCCCCCGCTCGTGGATATGGCCCCCCCGCTCGTGGATATGGCCCCCCCGCTCGTGGATATACTCTACATCGGCCCTCCAGCGATGGCGGTCCCGCGTCCCGCTTCCAGCGTCCTCTCTCGCTCCGTTGGTCGCCGGGATGACGTCACGAAAGCCTTTGACCCCCGGGGTCAAAGGCTTTCGTGACGTCATTCCGGCGAACAACGGAGCGAGAGAGGACGCTGGAAGCGGGACCGCCATCGCTGGAGGAGCTAAGGGCCGATGTAGGTGAGTATGTGTAGGCAACATCCCCCTACATTGGCCCGGAGCCTCAGCGGTGGCTGTCGTAGGCTGCTCGGCCGGCCTCCAGGCTTAGGCGAGCCCCCGGCTCGGCTGGGCCTGTAGGCCCAAGCCAAGCCGGGGGCTCGCCTGAGCCTGGAGGCCGGCCGAGCAGCCTGCGACAGCTGGAGGACAGTCACCGCTGGAGCTCAGGGCTAATGTAGGTGAGTATGTGCTCTCCACACCCACCCTGCTTACTCGGCCGGTATCCAAGCTTAGGCGAGCCCCCGGCTGGGCCTAGAGGCCCAGCAGAGCCGGGGACTCGCCTGAGCATGGAGGCCGGTCGAGTTGCATGCTCGGCCGTCCTCCAGGCTCAGGTGAGTCCCTGGCTCGGCTGGGCCTCTAGGCCCAAGCCAAGCCGGGGGCTCGCCTGAGCCTGGATGCCGACCAAGCTTAGGCGAGCCCCCGGCTTGGCGTGGGCCTAGAGGCCCAGCCGAGCCGGGGACTCGCCTGAGCCTGGAGGACGCCCGAGCATGCAACTCGACCGGCCTCCATGCTCAGGCGAGTCCCCGGCTCGGCAGGGCCTCTAGGCCCAAGCCAAGCCGGGGGCTCGCCTAAGCTTGGATACCGGCCGAGCAAGCAGGGTGTGTGTGTGTAGAGCACATACTCACCTACATCGGCCTCGAGTCCTCCACCGGTTCCACACATACTCACCGACATCGGCCCTTAGCTCCTCCAGCGATGGCGGTCCCGCTTGCAGCATCCTCTCTCTCTCCGTTGCTCGCCAGGATGACGTCACGAAAGCCTTTGACCCCCTGGGGTCAAAGGCTTTCGTGACGTCATTCCGGCGAGCAACGGAGAGAGAGAGGATGCTGCAAGCGGGACCGCCATCGCTGGAGGAGCTAAGGGCCGATGTCGGTGAGTATGTGTTAGGCAACATCGGCCCTGAGCTCCAGCGGTGACCTCCTCCGGCCGAGCAGGCTGCTCGGCGGCCTCTACGCTTAGGCGAGTCCCCGGCTCGGCTGGGCCTGTAGGCCCAAGCCAAGCCGGGGGCTCGCCTAAGCCTAGAGGCCCGCCGAGCAGCCAGCGGCAGCTGGAGGAGGTCTCCGCTGGAGCTCAGGGCCGATTTTGGGGTGTATTTTTTGGGAACTTCGGCCCCGATCCTCCAGCGGTGACCTTCTCCGGCTGCCGCTGGCTGCTCGGCGGGCCTCTAGGCTTAGGCGAGTCCCCGGCTCAGCTGGGCCTGTAGGCCCAAACCGAGCCGGGGCTCGCCTAAGCCTAGAGGGCCGCCGAGCAGCCAGCGGCAGCCGGAGGAGGTCTCCGCTGGAGCTCAGGGCCGATTTTGGGGTGTGTTTGTTTGGGAACTTTGGCCCCGATCCTCCAGCGGTGACCTTCTCCGGCTGCCGCTGGCTGCTAGGCGGGCCTCTAGGCTTAGGCGAGTCCCCGGCTCGGCTGGGCCTGTAGGCCCAAACCGAGCCGGGGCTCGCCTAAGCCTAGAGGGCCGCCGAGCAGCCAGCGGCAGCCGGAGGAGGTCTCCGCTGGAGCTCAGGGCCGATTTTGGGGTGTGTTGTTTGGAACTTCGGCCCCGATCCTCCAGCGGTGACCTTCTCCGGCTGCCGCTGGCTGCTCGGCGGGCTCTAGGCTTAGGCGAGTCCCCGGCTCGGCTGGCCTGTAGGCCCAAACCGAGCCGGGGCTCGCCTGAGCCTGGAGGCCCGCCGGCAGCCGGAGGACGGTCACCGCTGGAGGATCGGGGCATCTGGCCGTGTAAACACACGGGTAGCTGCGCGCGGCTCGTGCCGTTTTTTTTTTTTTTTTTTTCACGCGGCCGGCACGCGCAGCTACCTGTGTGTTCTAACGGCCGCTTTCAAATGTCCGTCGCGCATGCGCAGTAGGGTTTTGGCGACGGACAGTTTTTAGCTTATCCTTTTATAGTATAGATACACATACGTGGCTTCTTCAGCCGTTATCTTTATTCCAAATGTGCTGCTGTCCCTATATATAAGATAATCTAAACAATAAAACAGTAAGACGGCGGTGTGTCTGTCAGCACGCTGCCGTCTTCAAATGCGCGCACAACCAGCGTGCTGCTGGGTGTGCGCTCATCCAACCGCCGCGGCACACACACAGCCGGCGTGCGCAAGGGACAACAAACATCCCATGAGCTTGCAATCTAAGGGGTCCCATGAGTTTACAATCAAAGGAGTCCCATAAACTTTCAATCTAAGGCGGTCCCATGAGTTTACAATCTAAGGGGGTCCCATGAGTTTACAATCTAAGGCGGTCCCATGAGTTTACAATCTAAGGGGGTCCCATGAGTTTACAATCTAAGGGGGTCCCATGAGTTTACAATCAAAGGAGTCCCATAAACTTTCAATCTAAGGCGGTCCCATGAGTTTACAATCTAAGGGGGTCCCATGAGTTTACAATCTAAGGGGTCCCATGATCTTAAAATCTAAAGGGTCCCATGAGTTTACAATCTAAGGGGTCCCATGAGTTTACAATCTAAGGAGTTCCATGAGTTTACAATCTAAGGGGTCCCATGAGCTTAAAATCTAAGGGGTCCCATGAGTTTACAATCTAAGGTGCCCCATGAGTTTACAATCTAAGGGGACCCATGAATTTACAATCTAAGGAGTCCCATGAGTATACAATCTAAGGGGTCCCACGAGTTTACAATCTTAATGGTCCCCATGAGTTTACAATCTAATGGGTCCCATGAGTTTACATTCTAAGGGGTCCCATGAGTTTACAATCTAAGGGGGTCCCATGAGTTTACAATCTAAGGGGGTCCCATGAGTTTACAATCTAAGGGGTCCCATGATTTTACAATATAAATGGTCCCCATGAGCTTACAATCAAAGGAGTCCCATAAACTTGCAATCTAAGGGGGTCCCATGATTTTACAATCTAAGGGGTACCATGAGTTTACAATCTATCCTATGAGTTTATAATCTAAGGGGTCCCATGAGTTTACAATCTATCCCATGAGTTTACAATCTAAGGGGGGCCCATTAGTTTACAATCTAAGGGGGTCCCATGAGTTTACAATGTAAGGGGGTCCCATGAGTTTAAGGTCTAAGGGGGTCCTATGAGTTTACAATCTAAGGGGTCCCATGAGTTTACAATCTAAGGGGGTCCCACGAGTTTACAATCTAAGGGGGTCCCATGAGTTTACAGTCTAAGGGGGTCCCATGAGTTTACAATCTAAGGAGTCCCATGAGTTTAGATTCTAAAGGGTCCCATGAGTTTACAATCTATCCCATGAGTTTACAATCTAAGGGGTCCCATGAGTTTACAATGTAAGGGGTCCCATGAGTTTACAATCTAAGGGGTCCCATGTGTTTACAATCTAAGGGGTCCCATGAGTTTACAGTCTAAGGGGGTACTATGAGTTTACAATCTAGAGGGGTTCCCATGAGTTTACAATCTAAGGGGGTCCCATGAGTTTACAGTCTAAGGGGGTCCCATGAGTTTACAATCTATCCCATGAGTTTACAATCTAAGGGGGTCCCATGATTTTACAATCTATCCCATGAGTTTACAATCTAAGGGGGTCCCATGAGTTTACAATCTATCCCATGAGTTTACAATCTAAGGGGTCCCATGAGTTTACAATCTAAGGGGGTCCCATGAATTTACAATCTAAGGGCGTCCCATGAGTTTACAATCTAAGTGGACCCATGAGTTTACAATCTAAGGGGTCCCATGAGTTTACAATCTAAGGGGTCCCATGAGTTTACAATCTATCCCATGAGTTTACAATCTAAGGGGTCCCATAAATTTAAAATCTAAGGGGTCCCATGAGTTTACAATCTAAGGGTGTCCCATGAGTTTACAATCTAAGGGGTCCCATGAGTTTACAATCTAAGGGGGTCCCGTGAGTTTACAATCTAAGGGGTCCCATGAGTTTACATTCTAAGGGGGTCCCATGAGTTTACAATCTAAAGGGGTCCCATGAGTTTACAATCTAAGGGGTCCCATGAGTTTACAATCTATCCCATGAGTTTACAATCTAAGGGTGTCCCATGAGTTTACAATCTAAGGGGGTCCCATGATTTTACAATCTAAGGGGGTCCCATGAGTTTACAACCTATCCCATGAGTTTACAATCTAAGGGGTCCCATGAGTTTACAACCTATCCCATGAGTTTACAATCTAAGGGGTCCCATGAGTTTACAATCTCAGGGGTCCCATGAGTTTACAATCTAAGGGGTCCCATGAGTTAACAATCTAAGAGGGTCCCATGAGTTTACAATCTAAGGGGGTCCCATGAGTTTATAATCTTAGGGGGTCCCATTATTTTACAATCTAAGGGGGTCCCATGATTTTACAATCTAAGGGAGTCACATGAGTTTACAATCAAAGGGGTCCCATGAGTTTACAATCTAAGGGGGTCCCATGAGTTTACAATCTGAGGGGGTCCCATGAGTTTACAATCTAAGGGGTCCCATGAGTTTACAATTTAAGGGGTCCCATGAGTTTACAATCTATCCCATGAGTTTACAATCTAAAAGGGTCCCAAGAGCTTACAATCTAAGAGGGTCCCATGATCTTACAATCTAAGGGGTCCCATGAGTTTACAATCTAAGGGGTCCCATGAGTTTACAATCTAAGGGGTTCTCATGAGTTTACAATCTAAGGGGGTCCCATGAGTTTACAATCTAAGGGGGTCCCATGAGTTAACAATCTATCCCATGAGTTTACAATCTAAAAGGGTCCCAAGAGCTTACAATCTAAGAGGGTCCCATGATCTTACAATCTAAGGGGTCCCATGAGTTTACAATCTAAGGTGTCCCATGAGCTTACAATCTAAGGGGTCCATGAATTTACAATCTAAGGGGGTCCATGAGTTTACAATCTAAGGGGGTCCATGAGTTAACAATCTATCCCATGAGTTTACAATCTAAAAGGGTCCCAAGAGCTTACAATCTAAGAGGGTCCCATGATCTTACAATCTAAGGGGTCCCATGAGTTTACAATCTAAGGTGTCCCATGAGCTTACAATCTAAGGGGTCCCATGAATTTACAATCTAAGGGGTCCCATGAGTTTACAATCTAAGGGGGTCCCATGAGTTTACAATCTAAGGGGGTCAAATGAGTTTACAATCTACTGTATCCCATGAGTTTACAATCTAAGGAGGTCCATGAGTTTACAGTATAAGGGGGTCCGATGATTTTACAATGTAAGATCACCCATGAGCTTGCAATCTAAGGGGTCCCAAGAGCTTGCAATCTAAGGGGATCCCATGAGTTTACAATCTAAGGGGTCCCATGAGTTTACAATCTAAGGGGGTCCCATGGGTTTACAATCTAAATGGATCACATGAGTTTACAATCTAAGGGGTCCCATGAGTTTACAATCTAAATGGTCCCCATGAGTTTACAATCTAAGGGGGTCCCATGAGTTTACAATGTAAGGAGTCCTATGAGTTTACAATCGAAGGGGTCCCAAGAGCTTGTAATCTAAGGGGTCCCATGGGTTTACAATGTAAGGGGTCCCAAGAGTTTACAATCTAAGGGGTCCCATGAGTTTACAATCTATCCCATGAGTTTACAATCTAAGGGGGTCCCATGAGCTTACAATGTAAGGGGTCCCATGAGTTTACAATCTAAGGGGTCCCATGAGTTTACAATCTATCCCATGAGTTTACAATCTCAGGGGGTCCCATGGGTTTACAATATAAGGGGGTACCATGGGTTTACAATCTAAGGGGTCCCATGAGCTTGCAATCTAAGGGGATCCCATGAGTTTACAATCTAAGGGTTCCCATGAGTTTACAATCTAAGGGGGTCCATGAGTTTACAATGTAAGGAGTCCTATGAGTTTACAATCGAAGGGGTCCCAAGAGCTTGTAATCTAAGGGGTCCCATGGTTTACAATGTAAGGGGTCCCAAGAGTTTACAATCTAAGGGGTCCCATGAGTTTACAATCTATCCCATGAGTTTACAATCTAAGGGGGTCCCATGAGCTTACAATGTAAGGGGTCCATGAGTTTACAATCTAAGGGGTCCCATGAGTTTACAATCTATCCCATGAGTTTACAATCTCAGGGGGTCCCATGGGTTTACAATATAAGGGGGTACCATGGGTTTACAATCTAAGGGGTCCCATGAGCTTGCAATCTAAGGGGATCCCATGAGTTTACAATCTAAGGGTTCCCATGAGTTTACAATCTAAGGGGGTCCCATGAGTTTACAATCTAAGGGGGTCCCATGAGTTTACAATCTAAGGGGTCCCATGAGTTTACATTCTAAAGGGGTCCTATGAGTTTACAATGTAAGGAGTCCTACGAGTTTACAATCTAAGGGGTCCCAAGAGCTTGCAATCTAAGGGGATCCCATGAGTTTACAATGTAAGGGGTCCCATGAGTTTACAATCTAAGGGGTCCCATGAGTTTACAATCTATCCCATGAGTTTACAATCTAAGGGGGTCCCATGAGCTTGCAATCTAAGGGGGTCCCATGATTTTACAATCTAAGGGGTCCCATGAGTTTACAATCTAAGGGGGTCCCATGAGTTTATAATCTAAGGGGTCCCATGAGTTTACAATCTAAAGGGGTCCCATGAGTTTACAATCTAGGGGGTCCCATCAGTTTACAATCTATCCCATGAGTTTACAATCTAAGGGGTCCCATCAGTTTACAATCTAAGGGGTCCCATGAGTTTACAAGCTAAGGGGTCTCATGAGTTTACAAGCTAAGGGGTCCCATGAGCTTACAATCTATCCCATGAGTTTACAATCTAATGGTTCCCAAAAGTTTACAATCTATCCATGAGCTTAAAATCTAAGGGGTCCCATGAGTTAACACTCTAAGGGATCCTTTTCCCATAAGCTTACAATCTACAGGGTCCCATGATTTTACATCCTAAAGGATCCTGTTCCCGTGAGTTTACAATCTGAGGGTCCTGTTCCCATAAACTTACAACCTAAGAAGGAAGAGGAACCTGCTCTAACATATAAATGCCTTTGTAATGTGCTGTCAGCTGTGCGCACCCATCAGAGCTGCTCAGTTGGTCAGTTGGCCCTCCTGTTGCAGTTGGGATGGCGACGGACGAGTTACAAACAGGGATGAGCTTTTCGGTTCGGAGTTCAGACCAAACTTAGCCTGTTCGGTCTGTTCACGAACTCCGAACATTTCCGAGTGTTCGCCGCATGTTCGACCACAATGCACCATAATGGACCACTTTACCACTGACCTGAAGCTCGTAATTGGCTACAGCATTGTACCTGACCACAGGTCTGGTGCAAGACAGGTTCAACACTATGCCAATCACGGCTCAGAGTCTTGAGTGGGCAAATTTTGCCCAATCATGGGCTCACAGAGCTAAGTCCCGCAGCACACTAACAGGGCAATTCAAAGAGATTCGAAAAGTCACTGCACGTTCGTGACTTTTCGTTCTCTTCAATTCGGTTCCTTTTGCCGATCCCATTTCGGTGACTCTGCGGTGTATTCAGCAAGCACCACAGTGTCCCCGAATAGCAGGGAAAAGCTGCAGCAAACCTGATGAAAACTAACCGCAAAACCCACCGAATGCACGCCGAAAACACGCAAAAACATCTGGATTAACCATAGAAAAACCCCAGCAGGAGCCGATCACACGCAGCGAAGCAGCCGAACAGGAGCCGATCACACACAGCCGAAGTAGCTGAGACCGCAGATGAGGAAGTGAATAAATTAGCAAAACCGTTTGTATGAATCTGTGAAAATGAAACGCTGTTTGCAAAGAAACTACTGAGCGAAAATGGCTGAAATTTGCATATGAGGTCCAGGGAATGATAATAAAAAGGGCTTTCGACAGAAAAAATAAGTAAACTTTAAAAAAAAACTTAATTTTTTTTTTTAAAAAAAGACACCTAATTCAGGCGCCCCCCCCGCATGTGCGGAGGAGGCGCCTGAAAGGAGGGGGGAGGTCCTTCGGACCTCTCTCCCTCCCGATCGGCAGCGTTGCGGGGGTTAACCCAGGCACCATTTGGAAGGGCACAGCCTGCCCTTCCAAATGGTGCCTGGCATTAACCCCTGGGGAGCTGGATCGCGAATCGGCGCTGAAAAGCACCGGTTCGCGATCCTTTCCCGGAGCTGGCCGACATCTTGGATGTCGGCCAAGCCTCGGGAACTCCCCCTGAGGACTGGCGTCATCGTGCGTAGGTCCTAGAGTTAACCCCTAACTGCCACCAACGGTGGAGATAGGGAGTTCCAATGAACTCCCTATCTCCCGATCCGTGGCAGTTAGGGGTTAATGTTAGAGCATGGCCGTTCCAACGATACCAAACATGAAAGTGAAAAAAGTTTTTAAAAAAAAATTAAAATTAAAATAAAAATATATGTAAAAAAAAAAATTATAAAAAAAAAAAATAAACATTTTTTTTTCTTTTTTTTGGTTTGTTAATGCAGCAATATTGTTCCCATTTCAATTGAAATGTGAACAATGATGCTGCACTAACGATTTTTGTATGCGGTGCGTTTGTTAAAAATCGCGTAATTTTCCCCAAAAAAAAATGTAACGAGACCCCATCTCTAATTTTTTTAACAAGTGCACCCCATACAAAATATAACCGCAATTGCTCGCATGTTAAAATGTGAAAAAAAAACACTTTACACGTTGTAAATTATTGAAAATACATATTTATTGCATTTTTTGTTATAATATACAGACATGACATAACGTATACATATAATAATGACATATTATGAATCTGCCGAGTCTGCCGGAAAGAACGATATATAATATGTCTGGGTCATATACTAAAATAAGCCTTCAAAACACGTTTAAACATGATGAGCAAAACCGGTAAAAATGACCTCAGCACAGAGGCGTGAAACGCCTCAGCAGCGAAAGGGTTAAAAAAAGGAAAAATTCAGAAAAATGCTTAAAGTATCCTAAAAAAATCTATAAATAAAGAGACTCTTTACTGCAGAATTTTATAATGAACGGTTTATTAGATATTGAATTAAAACGGGAATATTTTTAACATTGAAGCCTATGGGATTCTCCTGAATTAACTTGCCGAATTAAACCACCGAATGGCAGGGCAATTCGGGAACCTTTCACTCTCGGTTTGTGTTCTCTGAATAGCCGAAGCAGTGCTTTTCATGGGGATTTCACTGCCCTCGAACAGGGACCGAACAGGCACCGTATGTGCATGCAATTGGCCAGGATTTGGTGAATTGCCTGCTCTCTGAATAGCCGAATGTCCAGGAAAGGTAACCGAACGCTGATTTTCAGCGTTCGGTTACCTTTCTCAAGCAATTCGGATCTCTTTGGATAACTCTGTATATAAGGTTTCCACGCATCGCTTCTGCACACATTTGAGAGGAGATTTCATAGGAGATAGTTGTTGTGTGTTCTTACTGCCGGTCTGCCGGGGGTCTGGGGGGTCTCATTTCTACCAAATATCTGGGAATATAGGTGATCTTTTCTTGTCCCTGCCAGAAAGTATTTTGGGGGTCACAAATTTCTACAAAACATTTGGGAATTGAGGTGATCTGTGTCTTGTCACTGCCAGCAAGTATGTTGGGGGTCACAAATTTCTACAAAACATTTGGGAATTGTTATAATCCGTGTGTTCTCACTGGCTGCCACCCGTCAGGGGGTCTCACTGATTTATAGGAGGTTTCTGAGACTTGTAATCTGTGGCTTCTCACTGCCACCCATCAGGGGGTCCCAAATACTTTTAGCAGATTTATGCGAATTGTAATTTGTGTCTTCTCACTGCCACCCATCAGGGGGTCCAACAAACTTCTAGGAGATTTATGCGAATTGTAATTTGTGGCTTCTCACTGCCACCCATCAAGGGGGTCCCTCATACTTCTAGCAGATTTATGCGAATTGTAATCTGTGGCTTCTCACGGTCACCCATCAGGGGGTCACACTGATTTAGAGCGGGGAATTGTAATCTGTGTCTTGTCACTGGCTGCCAGCTAGCAGGGTGTCTCACTGAGTTATACAAGAGTTCTGTAAATCTTTAATCTTTATACCAGAGTTGAATCAGAGTTCTGTATATATTTAATCTATATATCACTCACCATTTCTGAAAGAACAAAAAGGACAGGCAGAGGCTCCCAGACACAGATAAGAAGGCAAGTAGCCCCTGTGTTGAGAGGCTGTGCCTCTGGACGTGGTGCATCCTCTGCAGGGGCATGCTTGTCCTTTCTAACTGGTGCTGGCTGTCTTCTTAAGCATCAGCCACATACAGAGGATTTTGTGGATTGGCTAACCAGGCCATCCTCACCCTCCGAGTCCTCTGCCAGCATGGCTTGTAGTTCTTTACAGTCCACCTCAGCTACCAAAGCATCTAATGCAGCCTCCATGTCCACAGCTACTCCTGCCGTAGCCTCGCTATCACACACGGAGGAGTCAGCTGAATTGTTTGACTACAATGACAGTGACATGCTGCTTGAGGATGAGCAGCAAGTACAGTGCTCTGATTCAATCTCTGAGGTTGAGCAAGGGAGTATAATCAACCTAGAGGAAGGGGGTGCCAGTGATGACACACAAATAACTGGCACTCATGTTGCCCCAGCAGCTGCAGCATACTGCCAAGTTGGCTCCAGTGACGAGGAGATAGGGGGTGAAGATGACATTGATGAGGTCACTGACTCCACCTGGGTGCCAGATCGAACAGAGGAATCAAGTGAGGAGGAGGGGGAGGAGAAGGCACAGCAAACACGAGGCACAACATCCTCTATGACCAACAATAGCACTAGCCAGTCCAAGGCATCAGATGTTAGAGCTGCTCCGCTGCAGAGCGCTGTTGTCGCAAAGCACACAAGCAGGAACTCTGCTGTCTGCTGGGAGTTCTTTAAGAAATGTGGCAGCAGACCCCATCGTTGCTATTTGTAATCTATGTCAGATGAGGCTTAAGCGTGGGAAAGACACCGGACACTTGGGTACCACGTGCTTGAGGCGACATATGACCTCCTTCCACACATCCCGTTGGCGCAAAACTTTGCGTAGGTCCTCCTCCTCCTCATCTGTCTCTACCCCCACTGTATGTCCTGCCATGTCATTGCCTACAACCTCCACTGAGAGGGATGATGCTACAGTAATGGATGTACCAGCTCCATCACAATGTGACAGTATCCCCATCAGCTGAAGATTTACACAGTCAGATTATGTTGCCGCAGCTGCTGCAGCGTAAGAAAAAATATAGTCCCAACCATCCCCAAGCACAGCGTCTAAATGTCAGCTTAGCAAAATTACTCGCATTGCAGCTGCTGCCTTTCCAGCTGGTGGACTCTGCTCCCTTCCGTGAATTTGCTGAATGTGCTGTACCACAGTGACAGGTTATATAAAGCCATTACTTTTCACGCAAGGCCATTCCAGCACTATACTGGCACGTAAAAGACAATGTTATCGAGTCATTGGGAAAGCAGTCAGCAACAAGGTGCATGTGACTTTAGACACGTGGTCCAGCAAGCATGGACAGGGTCGTTACATTTCCTTCACGGCACACTGGGTAACTCTGATTGCAGCTGGGAGGGATCCAAGACGGGGCTCTGTGCTGGAGCTTGTTCATCCACCACGCCTCCAGAAAGCTGCTTGTATGAGGTCTGTCTGCTCCACCACCACCACCTCTCCCTCTTCCTCCTTCTGTGTTTCTGGCAAAGTGGCAGTTAAACCATCACCTGACAGGGTCTACGCAATGGCTCAAGCAAAAAGATGCCACACTGTGCTTGAGCTGGTTTGTTTAGGGGACAGGAGCCACACCGGGCCAGAAATTCTGTAAGCTCTGCAGGGCCAGGTGCAGAGATGGTTAACACTACGCCAGCTTCAGCTGGGAATGATCGTCTGTGATAATGGCAGCAACCTTCTCTCCACCCTACGCCAGGGTAAATTGACGCATGTACCATGCCTAGCACACGTCCTCAATCTAGTGGCACAGCATTTCCTAACCAAGTACCCAGGGCTGCCAGAGCTTCTCAGCCAGGCCAGAAAAGTCTGCAGCCACTTCAGACGGTCATTCCCAGCAAGCGTTCGCCTGGCAGAAATTCAAAGAGAATTCCACCTTCCCACAAACCGTCTGATCTGTGACATGCCCACCAGGTGGAACTCAACATTAGCAATGCTGCAGCGTCTGCACAAGCAGCAGAGGGCCATCAATGAGTACCTGTGTGAGTATGTCACAAGGACAGGTTCAGGTCATCTTGGTTTCCCCCCGCAGTGCCTGATGATCAAGGATGCATGCACTGTACTGAAACCATTTGAGGAGGCAACGAGGATGGTGAGCAGGTACAGTGCATGCATCAGTGACACAATTCCTTTAGTGTTCCTGCTGGAGCACACTCTGCGGTGAATTATAGCTGTGGCTCTAGAGGCAGAGTGTCTCGTTCAGCCGCTATGGCGGTACCCGGCATGCGCCAAGTAGGGCCCAGGTATGAGTAAAAGCGGCTATATGCAGAGATGCGTGACACAATGATCTAGGATATGTAAATAAACCACAGGAGACACTGGGGACCTCTGCACGGCTATTACCGAAGGAGCCCTATACTGATAGATCGGTCCTTAGAGTGGCTGAATCTGCACTAATAGAAAAAGGTTACCTTGTAGCCGTGCAGAGTCCTGGGGAAAACACAGACACCTGAAGGAGTTATACTCAACAACTTGCAGGGAAGGACTTCAATATACAAAAGCCGTGGTCAACAGGGATACACAACATATAATTCAATATGCACAGAACAGCTAGGGATGTCCAGAAGAGTCGTCAATAAATAAGCCAGGAGTCAAAACCAAAACGTATACCTTGAGCCAAAGCGGGGATATAGCAGAGAAAATCCGTCAGCCAGGCCAGAGGGTCAATACCAGGAAGTCAATCAGAAACCTAGAACTCAGACAAGGGGGAAACACTGAGAAAGCACTAGGATATAATAACAGGGAGCTCTCAGGAACAAATCTGTAGCTGAAGTGAACCAGGATGCAAGAGCATGGTGATATGGGCCCATGGCTTTAAATAGGGGAGTAATCAGCCCATATCACCAGCAGAAGCTCAACGAGCAAAGAACTTAACCCCGGAGCTGCATGTCAGGGAAAGCAGCACAGGGAAACACAGACATAAGGAATACAGAGGGCAGGGAGACAGGGTTGGAACGTGGGAACGTGACACAGAGCAGCGGGAGGAAGAGGAGGCCTTCCCTAGCTTTCAAGGCCCCAGTCTTTCCGCAGACAGCATTCCAGCGGGTCCTACTCAGATCAAACAGGAGGAGGATGAGGAGGAGGAATATTTAAGTAGTGGGGGCATTGAATGTGGGGATTCCTCAAGGGAGGGTTTTGTGTGCCCAGAAACACAAGGGCTAGTGTGTGGCTGGGAGGAGGAAGTGCACGATGGGGTCATCCTCATTGACCAGGAAGACTCGGAAGCTAATGCCACCTCCAACCTACGCTGCATGGGCTCCCTTATAATGCAAAGCCTGCTAAAGGACCCCAGGATTCGTGCTGTCAAGGAGAGGGATCATTACTGGTTGGCAACCCTTCTTGATCCACGATACAAGGGTAAAGTTGCAGAGCTCATCCTGCCCGCACAGAAGTATTTCCGTGGTTTTCAGCAGGGTTAATCTAGATGTTTTTGCGGGTTTTCGGCGTGCATTTGCAGGGTTTTGCGGTTAGTTTTCGTAAGGTTTTTCGGCAGCCTTTCCCTGTTATTCGGGGACCCTGTGGTGCTTGCTGAATACACCGCAGTGTCACCGAAATGGGATCAGCAAAACGATCCACATTGAATAGAATGAAAAGTCACTGAAAGTGCGGTGACTTTTCGAATCTCTTTGAATTACCCTGACAGATTACAATTCCCAGATATCTGCTAGAAGTCTGTGAGACCCCAACAGCTGGCAGTCAGAAGTCACAGATTACAATTCCCAGATATCTGCTAGAAGTATGTGGGACCCCCTGATAGCTGGCAGTGAGAAGACACAGATTACAATTTCCAGATATCTGCTAGAAGAAAGTGAGACCCCAATAGCTGGCAGTGAGAAGACACAGATTATAATTCCCAGATATCTGCTAGAAGTATGTGGACCCCCTAATTGCTAGCAGTGAGAAGACACAGATTACAATTCCCAGATATCTACTAGAAGTATGTGGGACCCCATGATAGCAGGCAGTGAGAAGACACAGATTACAATTCCCAGATATCTGCTAGACGTCTGTGAGACCCCAATAGCTGGCAGTGAGAAGACACTGATTAAAATTCCCAGATATCTGCTAGAAGTATGTGGGACCCCCTGATAGCTGGCAGTGAGAAGACACAGTTTACAATTCCCAGATATCTGCTAGAAGTATGTCCGACTCCCTGATAGCTGGCAGTGAGAAGACACATATTACAATTCCCAGATATCTGCTAGAAGAAAGTGAGACCCCAATAGCTGGCAGTGAGAAGACACAGATTATAATTCACAGAAATCTGCTAGACGTCTGTGAGACACACATAAAAGTACAATCTCCTCTCACTCCTGGTAAAGAAACATGTGCTGGGGCTGCGGGGAAGCCTTATATAGTGTGCTGCAGGACTTAGCTCTGTGAGCCCATGATTGGACAAAATTTGCCCAATCAGGACTCTGAGTCGTAATGGCATAGTCTTGAACCGGTTTTGCACCTAAACTGTGGTCAGGTGCAAGGCTGTAGCCAATTACAAGCTTCAGGCCAGTGGAAAAGGGCGTTGTGGTCCATTGTGGGCGAACACGCGGCGAACACGTGGAAATGTTCGATGTTCGCCGAATGGGCAATGTTTGAATCAAACCGCCAGCCCATCCCTAATAATCAGGATTTTGTCCTGACAAATAGATGAGGATTTTGGAATTTATATAGTTTTGGTGCTTTTCCGAAGAGCATTGTTACAGTTTTGTCAGTATTTTAAAAAACGTTTGTTGTGTTTGATCCACTTTTCTACCTCTGAATTGTTCTTGCAGCACGGCCTCCAGCTGAGGGAGAGTTGGTTTTCTGGTATAGATTACAGTGTCATCTGCGTACATATGTATAGTTGAGGCTTTGCAGACATTGGGCAGGTTATTAATGTACAGTACATCGTGAAGAGCAGGTTACCGAGTACCTTTGGGGTACACCGCACGTGACTGAGAGCGGGAGTGAGGAGCTGCCAGAAATTGACACATATTGTGATCGGCCGGATACATATGATTGAAACCAGGTTAGCGTGCGATCACCAATATCAGAGTTTTTACGTTTTTGTAATAAGATGTCATGGTCTACTCTGTCAAATTCCTTGGCAAAATCAAGGAAGATGCTCCAGTTAGGTTTCCTTGTTCCATGCCAGCTTGGATATCATTGCAGACTTTTAAAAGGGCGGTTGTAGTTGAGTGATTTGGACGAATGCCGCATTGATTTTGGGTTAAATAGTTTGAACATTGATAATAATTACGTAATTGCTTGTACACACATTTTTCCAAAATTTTTGACATAACAGGGAGCAATGATATAATGATGCTAGTTGGATACCAAAGTACTGTCACCACTTTTATGGATAGGTACCACTCTCGTGTCATACTCATATCCAGTGTATGGGGTTGCGAGAGTCAACCTTAATGTGCAGTAACGCAAGAGTGGAACAGGCAAATAAGATAGGAATACAGGTTTTATTTACTATAACACAGGAGGGAGTTAAACAGTAAGCAATGCTGATTGGAATGAATAAGCAGAAGGGTGAGGCAGGAAAACGGAGACACTGGATATTGATAAATACAGAGGCAGGGTTAGGAAAAGGAGTTAAGTAATAAATGAGAAATAGGGCAGACACAGAATATATAATGATTACCGAAAAACAGGAGGAAAGTACAACAGTAAGAATAATTGAGAATAGGATTCAATAGAGTAAGAAAGGACTGGTTGAAGTAATAACTAGATTAAGGGTGGAAACAGAGGAACACTACAGCAACTGATATAGATACTGGAAGGGGCAAACAAAGGGTTAACTAAGGGAACATTCACAGCCCCTGTTCCACTGCTCATATCCTGTTGGTCTCCGTTCACATCATCACACCACTTTTGCACGTTTTTATTACTTTTTCATCAATCATTTGTTGCATTCACCTCTTTTCACATTTTTTCCACCTTTTTCATACTTTTCCTGCATCTCTGTCTGCATCAGCATCAACACACCCACACCACACATATTTTTCAACACACTTCACATCATTTCTTCAGCTCTTTTCCTCTCTTTTCCTCCCCTTCACCTTGCACACATCCCCAGAGCTATCGTCTCTCATATATACACACATGTGCATACATATACTACCACCATTCATTTTTCCTCTGCTCCTGATCTACCGGCTTGCCTCCATGATGTAATGTAATGTTTTTATCTGGATCCCACTTTGAAAAGATCCTTCTATGTTTTTAATAACAAGCACGGGCTTCTTACCCACGCTGTTTTGGTTGGTTGCCAGGGGGCGCGACCACATGGTCGCTCATTGATGCTGTAGGGCCCTGCGACGCCAATGCCTTTGTCATCCTAGGGCATCGGGCCGTATTTAATCGCTGGGACGCACCAGACCAGGGTGGGTAAGCATTACTCTCTTCCTTTCTTTAGCAGTATATAAATACTTGCTTTTTATTCATCTATTAGTTGTAAAGCCTGCCAGAGGGCAGTCTATTGTGGATATACTGCCCCTGCTCATGTATACTGCCCCAGCTTGTGGATATTGCCCCAGCTCGTGGATATTGCCCCAGCACGTGGATACTGCCCCAGCACGTGGATATTGCCCCAGCACGTGGATACTGCCCCAGAATGTGGATACTGCCCCAGAACGTGGATACTGCCCCAGAACGTGGATACTGCCCCAGCACGTGGATACTGCCCCAGCACGTGGATACTGCCCCAGCACGTGGATATTGCCCCAGCACGTGGATACTGCCCCAGCACGTGGATATTGCCCCAGCACGTGGATACTGCCCCAGCACGTGGATACTGCCCCAGCACGTGGATATTGCCCCAGCACGTGGATATTGCCGCAGCACGTGGATACTGCCCCAGCTCGTGGATACTGCCCCAGCTCGTGGATACTGCCCCAGCACGTGGATTGATACTGCCCCAGCACGTGGATATTGCCCCAGCACGTGGATTGATACTGCCCCAGCACGTGGATATTGACCCAGCACGTGGATACTGCCCCAGCACGTGGATACTGCCCCAGCACGTGGATATTGCCCCAGCACGTGGATACTGCCCCAGCACGTGGATATTGCCCCAGCACGTGGATACTGCCCCAGCACGTGGATACTGCCCCAGCTCGTGGATACTGCCCCAGCACGTGGATTGATACTGCCCCAGCACGTGGATATTGCCCCAGCACGTGGATACTGCCCAGCACGTGGATACTGCCCCAGAACGTGATACTGCCCCAGAACGTGGATACTGCCCAGCACGTGGATACTGCCCCAGCACGTGGATACTGCCCCAGCTCGTGGATATTGGCCCAGCTCGTGGATACTGCCCCAGCACGTGGATACTGCCCCAGCACGTGGATTGATACTGCCCCAGCACGTGGATTGATACTGCCCCAGCACGTGATATTGCCCCAGCACGTGGATTGATACTGCCCCAGCACGTGGATATTGGCCCAGCACGTGGATACTGCCCCAGCTCGTGGATACTGCCCCAGCACGTGGATTGATACTGCCCCAGCACGTGGATATTGCCCCAGCACGTGGATTGATACTGCCCCACACGTGGATATTGACCCAGCACGTGGATACTGCCCCAGCACGTGGATATTGACCCAGCACGTGGATACTGCCCCAGCTCGTGGATACTGCCTGCTGCAGCACGTGGATTGATACTGCCCCAGCACGTGGATATTGCCCCAGCACGTGGATACTGCCCCAGCACGTGGATACTGCCCCAGCACGTGGATACTGCCCCCAGCACGTGGATACTGCCCCCAGCTCGTGGATATTGGCCCAGCTCGTGGATACTGCCCCAGCACGTGGATTGATACTGCCCCCACGTGGATTGATACTGCCCCAGCACGTGGATTGATACTGCCCCCAAGCAGGATATACTGCCCCCAGCTCGTGGATACTGCCCCAGCACGTGGATACTGCCCCAGCACGTGGATTGATACTGCCCCAGCACGTGGATTGATACTGCCCCCAGCACGTGGATACTGCCCCCAGCTCGTGGATATTGGCCCAGCTCGTGGATACTGCCCCAGCACGTGGATTGATACTGCCCCCAGCACGTGGATACTGCCCCCAGCTCGTGGATATTGGCCCAGCTCGTGGATACTGCCCCAGCACGTGGATTGATACTGCCCCCAGCACGTGGATACTGCCCCAGCTCGTGGATATTGGCCCAGCACGTGGATACTGCCCCAGCACGTGGATTGATACTGCCCAGCACGTGGATTGATACTGCCCCAGCACGTGGATATTGCCCCAGCACGTGGATTGATACTGCCCAGCACGTGGATATTGGCCCAGCACGTGGATACTGCCCCCAGCTCGTGGATACTGCCCCAGCACGTGGATTGATACTGCCCAGCACGTGGATATTGCCCCAGCACGTGGATTGATACTGCCCCAGCACGTGGATATTGACCCAGCACGTGGATACTGCCCCAGCACGTGGATATTGACCCAGCACGTGGATACTGCCCACAGCTCGTGGATACTGCCCCAGCACGTGGATTGATACTGCCCCAGCACGTGGATATTGCCCCAGCACGTGGATACTGCCCAGCACGTGGATACTGCCCCAGCACGTGGATACTGCCCCCAGCACGTGGATACTGCCCCAGCTCGTGGATATTGGCCCAGCTCGTGGATACTGCCCCAGCACGTGGATACTGCCCAGCACGTGGATTGATACTGCCCCCAGCACGTGGATACTGCCCCAGCTCGTGGATATTGGCCCAGCTCGTGGATATCGCCCCCCCCGCTCGTGGATATGGCCCCCCCCCCGCTCGTGGATATCGCCCCCCCCCGCTCGTGGATATGGCCCCCCCGCTCGTGGATATCGCCCCCCCCGCTCGGGATATCGCCCCCCCCCGCTCGTGGATATGGCCCCCCGCTCGTGGATATGGCCCCCCGCTCGTGGATATCGCCCCCCCCGCTCGTGATATGGCCCCCCCGCTCGTGGATATCGCCCCCCCCCGCTCGTGGATATGGCCCCCCGCTCGTGGATATGGCCCCCCCGCTCGTGGATATACTCACCTACATCGGCCCTTAGCTCCTCCAGCGATGGCGGTCCCGCGTCCCGCTTCCAGCGTCCTCTCTCGCTCCGTTGGTCGCCGGGATGACGTCACGAAAGCCTTTGACCCCCGGGGTCAAAGGCTTTCGTGACGTCATTCCGGCGAACAACGGAGCGAGAGAGGACGCTGGAAGCGGGACCGCCATCGCTGGAGGAGCTAAGGGCCGATGTAGGTGAGTATGTGTCCCCCTACATTGGCCCGGAGCCTCAGCGGTGGCTGTCGTAGGCTGCTCGGCCGGCCTTCAGGCTTAGGCGAGCCCCCGGCTCGGCTGGGCCTGTAGGCCCAAGCCAAGCCGGGGGCTCGCCTGAGCCTGGAGGCCGGCCGAGCAGCCTGCGACAGCCGGAGGACAGTCACCGCTGGAGCTCAGGGCTAATGTAGGTGAGTATGTGCTCTCCACACCCACCCTGCTTACTCGGCCGGTATCCAAGCTTAGGCGAGCCCCCGGCTTGGGCCTAGAGGCCCAGCAGAGCCGGGGACTCGCCTGAGCATGGAGGCCGGTCGAGTTGCATGCTCGGCCGTCCTCCAGGCTCAGGTGAGTCCCTGGCTCGGCTGGGCCTCTAGGCCCAAGCCAAGCCGGGGGCTCGCCTGAGCCTGGATGCCGACCAAGCTTAGGCGAGCCCCCGGCTTGGCGTGGGCCTAGAGGCCCAGCCGAGCCGGGGACTCGCCTGAGCCTGGAGGACGCCCGAGCATGCAACTCGACCGGCCTCCATGCTCAGGCGAGTCCCCGGCTCGGCAGGGCCTCTAGGCCCAAGCCAAGCCGGGGGCTCGCCTAAGCTTGGATACCGGCCGAGCAAGCAGGGTGTGTGTGTGTGTGTGTAGAGCACATACTCACCTACATCGGCCTCGAGTCCTCCACCGGTTCCACACATACTCACCGACATCGGCCCTTGGCTCCTCCAGCGATGGCGGTCCCGCTTGCAGCATCCTCCCTCCGTTGCTCGCCAGGATGACGTCACGAAAGCCTTTGACCCCCGGGGTCAAAGGCTTTCGTGACGTCATTCCGGCGAGCAACGGAGAGAGAGAGGATGCTGCAAGCGGGACCGCCATCGCTGGAGGAGCCAAGGGCCGATGTCGGTGAGTATGTGTTAGGCAACATCGGCCCTGAGCTCCAGCGGTGACCTCCTCCAGCTGCCGCTGGCTGCTCGGCGGGCCTCTACGCTTAGGCGAGTCCCCAGCTCGGCTGGGCCTGTAGGCCCAAGCCAAGCCGGGGGCTCGCCTAAGCCTAGAGGCCCGCCGAGCAGCCAGCGGCAGCTGGAGGAGGTCTCCGCTGGAGCTCAGGGCCGATTTTGGGGTGTGTTTGTTTGGGAACTTCGGCCCCGATCCTCCAGCGGTGACCTTCTCCGGCTGCCGCTGGCTGCTCGGCGGGCCTCTAGGCTTAGGCGAGTCCCCGGCTCGGCTGGGCCTGTAGGCCCAAACCGAGCCGGGGGCTCGCCTAAGCCTAGAGGGCCGCCGAGCAGCCAGCGGCAGCCGGAGGAGGTCTCCGCTGGAGCTCAGGGCCGATTTTGGGGTGTTTGTTTGGGATCTTCGGCCCCGATCCTCCAGCGGTGACCACCTCCGGCTGCCGCTGGGTGCTCGGCGGGCCTCTAGGCTTAGGCGAGTCCCCGGCTCGGCTTGGGCCTGTAGGCCCAAACCGAGCCGGGGGCTCGCCTGAGCCTGGAGGCCCGCCGGCAGCCGGAGGACGGTCACCGCTGGAGGATCGGGGCATCTGGCCGTGTAAACACACGGGTAGCTGCGCGCGGCTCGTGCCGTTTTTTTTTTTTTATTTCACGCGGCCGGCACGCGCAGCTACCTGTGTGTTCTAACGGCCGCTTTCAAATGTCCGTCGCGCATGCGCAGTAGGGTTTTGGCGACGGACGTTTTTAGGCTTATTCTATTATAGTATAGATTATACCTTGAAAAAGGCCCTCGGTGGGCCGAAACTTTGGTTTTTTAATGTGACTAATACATTTTTACTTTTAAATACAAGTCCTCGGGTGCCTCCTCCATCGCAAACTTTATATATTTTTTTTGGGAGTTAAGCACCGAGGCAATACTCAAACAACTGCGGGAACTCTTGGCCTGCAGCACATCTTTATTGGAAATGAGTGCCCGGCTCACCGGTTGAACCTTCACATATTATCTATAGGTATCAGTAGATTATCTATAGGTTCTGGTTCACTGGGGAGATCACCATCTGGATACATAGCAAATGAAGGAGTGTATTTAAAAAAAAAAGTGAGCGTTTTCTGTGGGCGTTTCTCTGTATTGTTTTTTTTATATTTGATTGTTTTAAATTTAGTATTTTGAAATGAATATCTCTTATTCCCGTCTTCAGATCAGTTATGGAGCGTCCAACATAGAGCTCAGCGACAGGAAGCTGTATCCTTACTTTTTCCGCACAGTTCAAGGTGACAATGTTTACTATCAGGCTATAGTGATCTTACTGAAGTATTTTGGGTCAAACTGGGTTGGAATAATCACTTCAGATGATGTAACTAGAGAGAAGGAGATCGAGGAGCTGAGCCAAGTGATCACCAGCCATGGGATCTGCATCGAGTTTAGTATTAAATTATCTAGAAACAATGACCAGAATCTGGATATTGTTAAGAAAGCCACGTCTCGGATCTTCATCCTGTGCGGGGAAGGCTCAGTGAGTACAGTTAATTTTTTTACAGCAGATCCATTGATTTTTAAAAACATTACATTCATTATTTGTCCTTCAAGTATCCTCGGTAATATTATAGACAAAACCGACATGTTAATTCTCAACGGCAGCTTGAGTTTTGTCCTGCCCTCAGAAAACATTCCTGGGTTTCAGTCTTTTCTTAGCAGTGTTAATCCGTCCAATCGCCCGCGTGACGCCCTGCTGGAGGATCTGTGGATTGTATTTTTACAATGCATTTCACCAAACAGATATAAGACTAAACTTTTTGAAAAACTGTATAGGATTACTGCCTATAAATGCACAGAAAAGAATTTTTCAGACATTGAAGTTATCAATAAGCACGTCATGGCTTATAAAGTGTACACTGCGGTGCATGTCCTGGCACAGGCTCTGCACAGGATGCAAGAGGATTCAAACTGGAATTATCACGAGTGGAATCAAGGGAAAAATGTTTTCAAAAACAAGGTGATCTTTCCATTACATCTCCTCAATCACTGGAGTTTACAGAGGGTTTATAACGTATTTGGTGTCTCAGACATTGATAATCGCTGAGATAACTTATCAGGGCTTGATTAGCAATACTGCATTATACATGTGGTTTTAGTACTTTACTTGGATCAGTTTAACATGATATAAGAAGCATTTTCCTGCTATTTTACATTATATCTCAGCTTTAGTGAGTCCCCTTTAAAAAGAAGAGTCTGTGGACTTCTTTCTCCTGACCTAAATAAATGTGTGCACTTTCGTTACCAGCTAAATCCGTGAACTGACGTCTGATCAAGCCGTGACTCAGTTGGTAAGTGAAACGCGTGTGTTTAGGTCAGGAGGGAGACGTCCTCAGACTCTTCTTCTAAATAGGAATAACTTTCTAAAGTTATTTATTTATTTTATTCATTTATATAGGATTTTACCAGGAAAGATACATTGAGATTTCTCTAGTTTTCAAGTATGTCCTGGGTTCGAGAACATTGAGTGGTTACAGAAATACAAAATAGTAAAATGCAAGAAATTAACACAAGACCAAATATACAGATTAACAGAAAAATAAATATGTAGGAAATAAAGTCATTATGTCACATGTTTACAGGTGCATTCTGTATTGAGGTATGTTAATAGGGAAGTCTTAAGGGACTTTAGAGTGGGGGAAGATTTGACGGTGTCAGGGAGGTTATTCCATAATTGTGGTGCTCTGTAGGAAAATGAGGATCGAGCCACTTTCTTTTTGTATTGCGGTATTGCAAGTAAGGTGCTGGTCCTGGATCTGAGGTTATAGGATGAGGGAACTGCCGGGGAAAGCAGCATATTCAGGTAGGGTGGTAGCTTCCCAGAAAAGCTCTTAAACACCAGGTTGGAAAGGTGAAGGGTGCATCTAGATTCCAGCGATGGCCAGTATAGTTCTTTTAACATGTCACAATGGTGGGTCATGTAGTTACATTGTAGCACAAAGCGACAGAATGAGTTATACAATGTAGTAAGTTTCTGGAGGTGTGTTTGCGGGGCGGCTGCATACACTACATCTCCGTATTCAATGGCTGGCATAAGCATTTGTTTTACAATCTGCTTTCTTACCGCGGGGCTCAGGCAGGATCTGTTTCTGTACAGGGCACCTAGTTTGGGGTAGAGTTTACGTGAGAGTTTTTCAATGTGGGGGCCAAAAGATAGATTTGGGTTTAACCACATACCTAGATATTTGAGAGAAGTGACTGTGGTCAGCGTGCCATTTGATTTTGTCCAAAGACATAGATGGGGTGTTTGCAATTTGTGTTGTTTCGGTGCGGTTCCAAAGAGCATTGTAACAGTTTTGTCAGTATTTAGAAAAAGTTTGTTATCTGCGATCCACTTTTCTACCCCTGTGAATTGTCCTTGCAGCACTGCCTCCAGCTGTGTGAGATTTGGTTTGCTGGCATAGATTACAGTGTCGTCTGCGTACATGTGTACAGTTGAGGCTTTGCAGACATTGGGCAGATCGTTTATGAATATTGTGAATAGCAGGGGGCCGAGTATTGAGCCTTGGGGTACACCGCACGTGACTGGGAGGGGAAGGGAAGTGCTGTGAGAAATGGACACAAATTGACACTTATGATTGGAACCAGGTTAACGTGCTATCACCAATACCAGAGTTTTTAAGTTTTTGTAATAGGATGCCATGGTCTACTGTGTCAAAAGCCTTGGCAAAATCAAGGAAGATGGCTCCGGTTAGGTTTCCTTGATCCATGCCCGCTTGGATATCTTTACAAACTTTTAAAAGGGCAGTTGTAGTTGAATGATTTGGATGAAAGCTTGATTGATCTGGGGTTAAATAGTTCTGATACTGATAATAATCACGTAATTGAGTGTAGACACATTTTTCCAGAATTTATGACATTACAGGGAGAAGTGATATTGGGCGGTAGTTGGATACCAAAGTATTGTCTCCACTTTTATGGATAGGTACAACCCTTGCAGTCTTCCAGAGTTTGGGTATGTATCCAGTTGCCAGTGATTCATTGATTAGGGTTGCAACAGGATTAGCAATTGCTGGCGCACAGATTTTCAGCAGCATTGCTGGGATTCGATCAGGTCCAGACTGGTATTTCATTTTTTGGTTACGGATAAGTTTAGTGATGGCACTGACAGGCACTGGTCTAAAACTGAATTTCTCTGCGTTACAGGGTCTTTGCACTGTTGGTGGGGCCTGACCTGTGTGCGGCCTTTCTGATTGTGTGTCATTTCCTAGCTTAGCAATCAGGGTGGTGGCGCATCCAACAAAATAATTATTAAAAGTATTTGCTACATCTAGGGGGTGTTGTACAGTTTGGTTGTTTACTTTGACAGCAGCTGGTTGGGAGTGGATGGGGGGGTGCTTGTATGTTACTTATGATTTTCCAAAAATTTCTGGGGTTTGATAGGTTATTGTTTAAATTTTCATTGAAGTATTGGGCTTTAGCCATTTTTGTTTGTTTTGTGCATGCATTCCGTCATTTTCGGTATTCACAGTGATCGTTCATGGATCCATTACTCTTGAAATTTGACCACAAGGAGTCTCTAAACTGGTACATATGCATGAGGTCAGCTGTAACCCAGGGGAGGTGGGCCCCTTTTACTCGCACTTTGCGCAGTGATGTATGGGTGTTCCAGACTTTCAGGAGCTCTGCTTGAAAGTATTCAATTGCACAGTCCAGGTCTGGGATTAGGTTTAGTCTCTACCATGGGAGCTGTTTGAGATCATTTAGGAAGGATTCACGATTACATTTCTTGAAAGACCTGGTGATTATTACTTTTGGTGGACATTTTGTGGCCTTTATTTTGCGCACACAGTACACTAGGCAGTGATCACTGAAACTGTTATACAGAAGGCAGGCGTTCTCGCTTCGATCAGGACATGAGGAGAGAATCCAGTACAGCAAGGTGTGGTTAGGGCTTTTCATATTAATGCGAGTGGGGGAGGAGATTAATTGTGTTAGCTGCAAAGCCTTAAACAGCGAGCAGTGTTTATTGTTTTTAGGATTCAGCCAATCAACATTAAAGTCGCCGAGGACCAGCAGTTCACTTTTTTGGTTTTGAGCGACTAATTTACTAAGGATTTGGGTTATGTCAGAAAGGGAGTGCACTGGGGAACTCGGTGGGTGGTAGAATCCAGCAACAATAATTGTTTCACTGAACGGGATCTCAATAATACCAGAAAGGAGATCAAATGTGGCCAGGGAGATAGGATTCTGCAACGGGGTGAACTTTATGTAGTTGTCAACATAGATAACAATTCCCCCTCCTCTCTTAGCTCTGTCCTTTCTAGAGCATGAGTACCCTTGTATTGCTATGCAGAGTCTGGCACTTTAGGGGTTAACCATGATTCTGTCAGCACAATGACTTTAGGTTTGTAATAGAAGCACCAAGCTTTAAGCTCATCCAGTTTAGGGAGTAAACTGCAGATGTTGCAATGCACAAAGGAGAGGCCTTTTTAGTGGGGAGATTAAATATGGTGTCAGCTATTGGACCAGGGTTGGATTCAACATCATTTGCCAGAGCAAGCCGCAGAATAAAAAAGAATTTGGACATATTTTTCTTTTTAGAAAATAGTGATTGAAGAGTTTTAAAGCTCTGTTGTGTGGGGGTGGGAGGGCTGGATTTTAACACTCTCCACCAGCTCTCATTTGATAAGTTAAAGGAGCTGAGCAAGCTATGGTGTATTTGGGTTTCTTTTCCAGCTTGCTGTAAATTGTAGGGTGTATAGGGAGGGAGGGTAGATTTAGAGAGAAGGGAGATAGTGTAAAGAAGCAGCAAGAGGGGGAAGAGAGGGAAAAACATTTGAGAAAGGTGGGAGAAGGGGAGGGAAAATAAGGAAAAGTAGAAGACAGGTAGGGAATTGATAAGGAAAGCAGAAGATGGAAGGGAGTCTGGTAGGTAAAGTTCCAGAGTGGTGTAGGTTGATAGCTGAAAATATCACATGACCAAATTAGTTGGGTATAAATGAAATGAGAACTGTGGGGTGGGTGGGAGCTAGGAGGACACTGTGATTGAGGTTGGCCCTGGAAGCTGTATGGAGCTGAGTATGCTTGCAGGAGCCTTGGATAGATGTGTCCAGGTGGGAGCTAGGAGGATACTTTGATAGAGGTTGGCCCTGGAAGCTGTATGGAGTTGAGTATGCTATCTATACTTTAAAACAGTAAGACAGCAGCGTGTCCGTCGCCACTCTGCCGTCTTCAAATGCGCTCACAACCAGCGTACTCGCATCAAACATTTTTATTAATGCAGCAATATTGTTCACATTTCAATTATAAAGTGAACAATGATGCTGCTTTAATGATTTTTTTCTATGGGGTGCGTTTGCAAAAAATCACGTAATTCCCCCCAAAAAATGTAACGAGTCCCCATTTCTAATTTTATTGCATTTTTTGTCATAATATACAGGCAGAACATGACATATACAAATAAAAAGATATATATTATGAATCTGCGGAGTCTGCCGGAAAGAACAATATATAATATGTCTGGGTCATATAATAAAATGTGGCTTCTAAACACGTTTAAACATGATGAGCCAAAAGATGTAAAAATTAGATCATCACATAGCGGTGAAATGGCTCAGCAGCAGCTTAACAACTAGTCTCTACAATAAAACAGTAAGACGGCGGCATGTCTGTCGCCACGCCACCATCTTCAAATGCGCGTGCAACCAGCATACTGCTGGGTGTGCGAGCATGCAACCGCCGCGGCACACGCACAGCCGACGTGTGCCCAGGGCCCGAGGGGTGGTAGGAGCCCGGAACTTGCATGATGCACAAAGGGCCCGGCTTAGTTTCCCTCAGCTCCGGTAACCAGACCATGGTCACCAGAGCTATGATCGCCCAACAGCCAGCCCAGCGCACTGCTCTCCCTCCCAAACCGCCGTGATGGCGGCACTTTGCAGCGTGCCTGCCCACATTCTAAACACAACACTAGCACGGCACGCTGCATTGGCGCCGCCCCCTCACGTAATATGGCCGGTCACGCAGCGTCAGAAGTAGGGATGTGCGTTTCGGGTTTCGGAATTTTCACGAAATTTCCCGATTCGTGTCTTCGGATTCGGCCGATTTTCCAAATCGGATCGGACCCGAAAACCGACAGATCCGATAAGTTTTCCGAGCCGAAACGAAATATTTTCGAATGGACTTGAAATGTGTCAGATCAAAATTTATTTTCGCTCTATTCAAGATTTCGGTTCCATTCCGGTAATACTGGACATTGTATATTTAATTATTAATCGGTTATATCGCTGATTCTGTAAATTTTGTATTTGTAAATGCGTATCACTTGTTTTTGTTTCCAATGATCCGATAATTCTGTCGATACGATAATTCCTTCGTAATCGGGTCGGATCCGATTCGTCCGCAGGTCGCACATGCGCGCGTGCGGATGTCGTAACTTTATTGAGCCAGTTTTGACAACTTTTGACAGGCCAAAAAATATTGATTTTATTTATCATGGCTGAAAGAAGTAGAGAGTCCCATTCGGACACCTCCTCATCTGCTTCCACCCCAGAGACACCACCCAGGAAGAAGCGGGCCAGCAACATGGCATTTGAGGAGATGTTGGAGCTGGTCCGCATCTTTGATTACAAAGATTATGACTGCCGTAAGGGCCCTTACGGCAGGAAGAATAACACCCGCAAGGATCGTATCCTTGACAGGCTCCGAACCACCATCCTGGAGCTGTTCGGGAAGGACCGGACGAAGGACCAGCTCCGAAAACGCTGGTCCGACCTCAAGGCACACGAGCAGAAGCAGCTGAGGCACATCCGTCCCATCATAGCCAAACGTAAGTGTCATGTCTAAGCACATTAAGCAATACGACATTATAGGAATAACAGAAACATGGTGGGACGAAACGCATGACTGGGCTGTAAACTTAAATGGTTATACATTGTTTAGAAAGGATAGGAAACATAAGAAAGGGGGTGGAGTGTGTTTATATGTAAATCAGGATTTAAAGCCTAATATTACACAACTGGAAAGTGATGAGGGAAATGTGGAATCGTTATGGGTAAATATTTCGTTGGGGAATAAACAGGGAAGTCAATTACTGGTTGGCATATGCTATAAACCACCTAATATAGATAATGATGAGGAAGAACAACTGTTAGAGCAAATTAGGAAGGCTGCACATCATGGTAGCACTTTAATTATTGGAGATTTTAATTACCCGGACATTAATTGGGATAGTGGGACTAGTAATTCAGCAAAGGGAATCCGGTTCCTGAACATTTTAAATGATACCTTCATGTCACAACTGGTAGAAACACCAACTAGAGAGGATAACTGTCTGGACCTGGTTATAACAAATAATGTGGATCTTTTCTCAAATATTAATGTAAAAGAACAATTGGGAAACAGCGACCATAACATGGTGACTTTTGAAATAAACTCAAAAAAACACATTCATAAGGGGCATGCTAAAATATATAATTTTAAAAAGGCCAACTTTATTAAAATAAAGGAAGCTCTCAATGTCATTGACTGGCAGAAACTCTTTCACGGGAAAAACACTGAGGATAAGTGGAATATCTTTAAACTAACACTAGAAAAGTACACGTCACAATATATTCCACTGGTTAATAAATATAAAAGAAACAGACTGAAACCAATGTGGCTTAGTAGGAAGGTAACTAAGGAAATGAAAAATAAAAAGAAGGCATTTAAAGCTTTTAAATTTGATAAATCTGAGGCATCCTATAAAGCATATAGGGCAGCCAATAAAGCATGTAAAAATGCGATTAGATGGGCTAAACTAGAAAATGAAAAAGAAATAGCCAAAGAGAGCAAGACCAACCCTAAAAGATTCTTTAGGTACATAAATTCCAAAAAACCTAAGAGTGAAAATGTAGGTTCACTAAAATCTGAGTCAGGGTTATTGTTAACTGAAGATCAGGATAAAGCAGAAATTTTAAATGATTATTTTTCTTCAGTATTTATCAAAGAGAAACCTATAACAGGAGACATGAAATTCATTAATAAAAACTTACTAATACAAAGTGACTGGTTGACTCAGGACAAGGTTTTACACAAATTAAACAATGTGAATGTTAATAAAGCCCCAGGGCCAGATGGAATTCACCCGCGAGTACTAAGAGAGCTATGTGTTGAAATATGTAAACCTTTGTTCTTAATCTTTCAAGATTCTTTTCTTTCAGGAATAGTACCAGAGGATTGGAGAAAAGCTGACGTGGTCCCTATATTTAAGAAAGGTTTAAAATTTGTGCCAGGGAATTATAGACCTGTGAGCTTAACATCTGTGGCTGGGAAAGTATTTGAGGGGTTACTAAGGGATAATATTCAGGAATTTATTGGGCGGTATAATGTAATTGGCAAAAATCAGCATGGTTTCATGAAACACAGATCATGTCAGACTAACCTAATTACGTTCTATGAGGAAGTAAGTAGAAGTATAGATCAGGGGGTCGCAGTGGATGTGATTTACTTAGATTTTGCCAAAGCTTTCAACACAGTTCCACACAAAAGGTTACTATTTAAATTAAGAAAAAATGGTCTAGATGAAAATACTTGTTCTTGGATAGAAAACTGGCTAAAAGATAGGGTACAGAGAGTGGTCATAAATGGTACATTTTCAAGATGGACACCAGTGGTAAGTGGTGTCCCTCAGGGGTCTGTTATAGGACCAATACTATTCAATTTATTTATAAATGACCTTGAGATAGGCATTGAAAGTCATGTATCAGTGTTTGCAGATGACACAAAGCTAGGAAAAGTAATACAATGTGAGCAGGATGTTACTTCGCTGCAGAGGGATTTAGATAGATTGGGGGACTGGGCACTTAAATGGCAGATGAAATTTAATCTAGATAAATGTAAAGTTATGCACTTTGGAGTGAAGAACACACAAGCAATGTATACCCTAAATGGTACGGAGTTAGGGAAATCCAAGCAGGAGAAGGATTTGGGAATAATCATAGACTTCAAACTAAGTAACAATGTGCAATGTCAAACAGCAGCCGCCAAGGCCAGCAAAGTACTGGCATGCATTAAAAGGGGAGTTCACTCATGGGATGAAAACATAATTTTGCCTCTGTATAAATCAATGGTCAGGCCGCACCTTGAATATGCCGTGCAATTTTGGGCACCTGTCTTAAAAAAAGATATTATATCGCTAGAAAAAGTGCAGAGACGGGCAACTAAATTAATAAGGGGGATGGAAGGGTTAAGTTATGAGGAAAGACTAACAAGCTTAAACCTGTTTAGTTTAGAGAAAAGGCGCCTTAGAGGGGATCTGATAACCTTATATAAATATATACGGGGCCATTATCAACCATTGTCTGATAACCTATTCATTAACAGGACTATACATAGGACAAGGGGTCATCCATTTAGACTGGAAGAAAGAAAATTTAGCTTAAAGCATAGGAAGGGTTATTTTACGGAGAGAACAATAAAGCTGTGGAATTCTCTGCCTGTTGAGGTGGTTGGGTCAGAGTCTGTACAGACTTTTAAAAAACGACTGGATGACTTCCTGCAGACACAGAATATTAAGGGTTATAATATTTAATATGTGGGTAAAAGCTTCTTGATCCAAGGAGAAATCTGACTGCCATTCTGGGGTCAAGAAGGAATTTTTTCCCAGTATGTTGCATATTGGCAAGCATTCAGACTGGGTTTTTTGCCTTCTTTTGGATCAACAGCAGTAGGTTATGTGGGAGAGGCTGAACCCGATGGACGCATGTCTTTTTTCAGCCTATATAACTATGTAACTATGTAACTATGTTATATTGCAAAGCGCTGCGCAAACTGTTGGCGCTATATAAATCCTGTATAATAATAATTTGCTTGCATGTGCTAATGTGCACAGAAATACGTTGATTTATCTAGTCCTTTTTTCATGCAATGTGATTGTGTATAGCTTTGCGTTTTTATGACTCGTCATACATGCATTTTTGCCATAGCTCTTCTTTTTTGTGATTTTACGTATTCGTGAAAATTGTGACATTTGATGTATGTAGATGAAATTACAATGCTGGATTTCTTTTGGCACGGTGTGTATAGTCTGTAGTGTGCTGGGGGGGGGAGGTTGCTGTGATTGAGTGACGCATACGAGATGACCCGCAGCTTGCCCAATATTGGCTCCCACCTGCGCATCAACAAAAATCTCTGCATCTCTGCTAAGTGGTAGGATGGGACATGTACAGTAGTTCTTCTGAAAGTGCATCCAAACAGAGCCGCCTTCAATACATCCTCAGCAGCTGCTGAATTGTTGCAGCGCAGCAATTCAGTTTGCTACAGCAGTGTCATTATTGAACGCTTTAGATGCAAATTTCAAAACAAAATGGTGGATTTCTGTTGTTTCTGCTATATCCACAGTTTTATTCGCAGAAGCTGAGGCATCTATAAAATAACTAAAAGCAGTCGCACAATCCGTTTTGTACGCACACAACTCAAATAATAGTTTTTATTGAATAAACGTAATGTTTACTTCTGAAAAAAATCTATAATTGAACGGTAATATATGTCTATGTGCAGGGAAATAAATAAATATTTTGTGACTTTAGAACTATGAGATGGGAGTAGTGGTGGGTCAAGCTGGTAGTGCTAGTGGGTAGTGGAGGGGTGTCGCAATACTTTCGGCAATATATTGTATAGATATACCATTTTTTCCAGTCTGCATTATTTACGTGTTATTTTTTGGATTTGGCAGAAGACAGGAAGGCAAAGGCAGCATCTGCCCAGTGGAGGAGAAGGGGGAGCCACGGGCGACCACCAGCGCTGGTATATACTGTTTTATTTTGCAACGACTCTTGGTCAAAAACAGAAACATTTTTTGTTTACTGTATTCTCATTAATTTTTTTTATATATAGCACAAGAGGAGCAGGAGGAGGAAGAGGAGGAGCAGGAGGAGGAAGAGGAGTAGCAGGGCGATGTTGGAGAGAGGGAGCCGGAGCAGGAGGCCGCGAGTCCAGGTTTTTTTTGTTACTGTTGTATTTTGCATCGACTTTTGTTCAAAAATAAATCAGTTTTGTTGTTTACTGTATTTTTTATTTCTTTAATTTCTTAGATATAGCACCGGAAGAGATGCTGACGGTGGTGGTGGTGGAGGAGGAGGAGTCAGAGCCTCAGGAGGCCGCCAGCTCTGGTATATACTACTGTTATATTTTTTCAAGACTTTCAGTCAAAAATAGAAACCTGCTTTACTTACTGTATTTTCCTTCATTCATTTATTGGATATATAGAAGGAGAAGCCAGACCGGAGAGGTCCAGCATCAGGATGGCGATTGGCAAGCTACGCCTGGCCGACGCCAACTTCGAAGCCATCCAGGAGTTGCTCCAGGAGTTAAGGGAGCATATCAACAATGCCGTTGACGTCTTGGAGCGGCAGTGAGACCAGCCTCCTCCTCCCCTATGTTTGTTTGTGCCCCTGTTGGGCAGTTTGCCATCCGTGGCATGTTGTAAATAAATGTTATATTTTTTCTATATTTTCCTGTTTGTGTGCGTTGCTTTTCCTTACTTAATAAGTTAATATGTATTGCTTGGTTTCGACACTGTTAAAATTATATGTACATAAATTTATTGACATTTCTATGGACCCTTTGTCATAAATTTGTCAACATATTTGTGGCCATGAATGTGACTGTGCACATTCTACACTTCCTGCCTGGCCAAAAAATGTCACACACTAACACAACCTTGTTGTACTGCCTTGAGATTTGATTACCGACGTGGCATGGTTTTGTTAAGCTTAGGCGATGTCACAACAACATGGATTTTTGTCCACAGTCACATTCATTGTATAACCAAGAATTTATCAAAAAATATTGATGGCAGCACTGCGTGAAGTCTTCTCCAACACAACCCAAAGATCCTCAGTGTGGCTCAGGTCTAGTTTATTTGTCCCGGTTTGCAGCTTCACGCAACACCTCCTCCCAGCTATGAGCTCTCTCCCACCGCTGCCCGCTAAGATGCTGCCCGCCAACATGGTCACGTCTTTGCAGGAAGACAACAGCGTGGGGGAACGGCAGTTGCCGACAGTCCCAAGACCTCGTCACAATGACGTCAGTTCTGGAGTTAACCCCTAACTGCGACCAATGGTGGAGATAAGGGGTTCCAATGAACCCCCTATCTCCCGATCCGTGGCAGCGATCGGTTTATGTTTGGTATCTTTGGATCGACCAGAGCATGGCCTTTCCAACAATACCAAACATGACAATGTTAAAAATTATACAAAAATTAAAATATATAAAAAAATAAAAAGGTTTTTTGTTTTGTTTTGTTAATGCAGCAATATTGTTCCCATTTCAATTATAATGTGAACAATGATGCTGCACTAAGGATTTTTGTATGGGGTGCGTTTGTTAAAAATTGTGTAATTTTTACCCAAAAAAATATAACAAGTCCCCATTTCAATTTTTTTTAACAAACGCAACTCATAAAATATAACCTCAAACACTCGCATGTTAAAGTGTGAAAAAAATACTTTACACCTTGTAAAACAAACATTGAAAATTCTAATTTTATTGCATTTTTTGTTATAATATACAGACAGGACATGATGCATACATATGAAAATGATATATTATGAATCATCTGCCGAGCCTGCCGGAAAGAACGATATATAACATGTCTGGGTCATATTATAAAATAAGGCTTCAAAAAAACGCTTTTAAACAAGAGGAGCGAAACTGTTAAAAATTAGCTCAGCAGCAGAAGCAGCGCCGCACACAGGCGTGAAGGGAAGCCGTGAAATGCCTCAGCAGCGAAAGGGTTAATTTTTTTTTTTTGGTCTGTTTTAAATCATTTTATTTGTTTTTTTTTTCATTTCAGATCATTTTGATCAACTATTTTTCTGTTTTAAAACCTTTTGTTCTGGTTTTTATTTTTAAAGTCAGACCATTCGGGTCAGTTTAGCGTTTTTTAAATTGTTTTGTTCTTTTTTTTTTGTTCCTTGGCTTTCATACCATTTTTTTAATGTGATTAAATAAAGTTGTAAAGCAAAAAAAACAGTTGATCTGCACACTTAGAAAAGCAGAGGTGCACTCCTAAACCATGGCTTCCCAACAAAACCTCTATAAATACGAAACTACAAAAGTAAGGATGCACTCAAATAAAC
>RXON01002986.1:0-47026 GCA_009667805.1 Leptobrachium leishanense
AATGTTTTCCCTAGACTTAAAGTTATTTTATTATAAAAATAAATTTACACCAATCATCTCTTCTCTGAGCTTTCAGACCGATTTACGTTAATATTTTCCCTCTCCCCTGCATTTATATTCCTGTGTCTCCCCCACAGAGATACAAAGTTTAAGTAGAGGTTCCATCTCCTGTGCTGGATAAGCATTGCATTCCAAAGTTCTGCACCCTCCACATGCCAATGAGGTAGGATGTTCTATACAAGAGAGGGGCATTAATTAATGCAGGAGGATGTTATCTACATTATACAGAGAGGGGTATTAATTAATGCAGGAGGATGTTCTATACATTATATAGAGAGGAGCCTTTTTTTAGCCCTTTAAATCCAGTGGCTGTGAGTGCTGAGATCGGCTGCTTGTTATATTAGCTCTCAGTACAATATATCAGGCTCAGCCGTTACAGTAACTGACTGTAACAGCGCTAAGAGTTTCAGTAAAACAAGGAAATAATATTGTTCTAACCTCTTATATATAAAAATATTATTTACTAGTTTTACGGAAACTCTGAGCACTGTGATGAGCAGCAGTCAGTTACTGTAACTGCTTTGCCTGGCACATTGTGCTGAGAGTGAGAGATACTGTAACAAGCAGCGATCTCAGCCCTCTGAGGAGCCACTACAATAGTAATTGTATCCACTGGTTTTCGGATGAATGAAATTAGTTTTCATACTAAAGAACTGAAAACGAATTTCTTTAGCAACTAAATAAATTGCATTTTAGGACTGATCCATTAGTTCAAAACAAAATTTTGTGCTTTGCACATGTCTACAATCTCCTATGAAATCTCCTCTCAAATGCGTGCTGAAGCTATGCGTGGAAAATTTATATAGTGTGCTGCGGGACTTCGCTCTGTGAGCCCATGATTGGGCAAAATTTGCCCAATCAGGACTCTGAGCCGTGATTGGCATATTGTTGAACCTGTCTTGCACCAGACCTGTGGTCAGGTGCAAGGCTGTAGCTAATTACGAGCTTCAGGCCAGTGGGAAAGTGCATTGTGGTCGATTGTGGTGCATTGTGGGCGAACACGCGGCGCACACCTGGAAATGTTTTTAGTTCGCGAACAAATGAACAGGCTATGTTCGATGCGAACTCCGAACCGATCGAACCGAACAGCTCATCCCTACTCAGTAACTCCATTCATTACCAACGGGTCATGTTGAAAAATATTATGATAACACTTATTTGAAACAAGGGATTGTGACAGATCTCCATACCCTGACTGGGTTATATCTTTTAATGATGCTTACTTGCCAGACCCCTGTTCTTTCACCAGCAGTCTTTCGTACCTTTCTCCAGCCCTTAGCCGAAGCTTAAGGATGAATACACTCACAGAGCAGTGATAGCATTAACTAGAAGGGAATCAGCATGCAGATCTTGAGGTTGTAACAGTCAGCCTGGAACTGAGCCTTTAATGAATAATATATACAGTTCTAGGTGGTGCCCATCAACCAATGGAAAATTACACCTTGAGGTCATATTGCGCTTCATCATTAATCCCTCACCTAAAATATTACTGCTCTAATTCGTGCTCGGTGTCTTGGCATCTGGGACATACTTAGACCAGGGACAGATAATGGGATTGGCATTGCTCAACACTCCATCAAAACATAACATAACATAATGGTAGACTGATGGTAAAGGGATTCAGATTATACAGTATCTGAGAATGTTTGCCACACAACAAAGACAAAGCCCACTTAAACTTTTAACAGAAGCAAACACATTCCAGATAGGGGTAGATGGGAAAGGCTTCAGTGACCCACACAGCAATCATAAAAACCATAGTTACAGATTAACACATACAATAAGGATATCAACAATAACATTGTGAAGTCTCTTGGTTCCCTGCAGCCGGCATCCGTGACAGGGATGTGGTTAACAATTAGAAACATAGAAACATAGAAAAATGTCGGCAGATAAGAACCTTCAGCCCATCTAGTCTGCCCAATTACATGGATACTTTACCTGGATTTATCTTTTGTTTAGGATAGCCTTATGCCTATCCCATGTCTGCTTAAATTCAATTACTGCTTTGGCCTCTACCACTTCAACTGGAAGACTGTTCCATGTATCCACCACCCGCTCAGTAAAATAATGCTTCCTGATGTTACTTTTAAACCTTTGCCCCTCTAATCTAAGACTATGTCCTCTTGTTTTGCTACTTTGTTTCCGTTTAAATATACTCCCTTCCTCTACCTTGTGGATTCCCTTTACGTATTTAAATGTTTCTATCATATCTCCTTTGTCTCGTCTTTTTTCCAAGCTGTACATGTTAAGATCATTAAGCCTTTCCCGGTAACTTTTCTCCTTCAAGCCGTACACCATTTTAGTAGCCCTTCTCTGAACTCTCTCTAAGATGTCTATATCCTTCTGGAGATACGGTCTCCAGTACTGCACACAGTACTCCACGTGAGGTCTCACCAGTGCTCTGTACAGTGGCATGAGCACTTCCCTTTTCCTACTGCTAATACCTCTCCCTACACAACCAAGCATTCTGCTAGCATTTCCTGTTGCTCTGTTACATTGACTACTTACCTTTAGTTCCTCTGCAATAATAACCCCTAAATCCCTTTCCTCAGATGTTGAGGTTAGGACTGTATCAAATATTCTATATTCAGCCCTTGGGTTTTTACGTCCCAGGTGCATTATCTTGCACTTATCCACATTAAAACTCAATTGCCACAACTCCGACCATTTTTTTAGTTTACCTAAATCATTTGTCATTTGGCTGATCCCTCCAGGAACGTCAACCCTGTTGCAAATCTTTGTGTCATCAGCAAAAAGACATACTTTTCCATTAATACCTTATGCAATATCACTAATAAAAATATTAAATAGAATGGGTCCAAGTACTGACCCCTGAGGTACCCCACTGGTAACAAGACCTTGCGCCGAATAAACTCCATTTACCACAACCCTCTGGTGCTTGTCACTCAGCCACTGCCTAATCCATTCAACAATTTTGGAATCCAAGCTCAAAGATTGCAATTTATTGATAAGCCTTCTATGCGGAACAGTATCAAAAGCCTTACTGAAATCTAAATAAGCAATGTCTACTGCACCACCTGTGTCTATTATTTTTGTTACCCAATCAAAAAAATCAATAAGATTAGTTTGGCATGATCTCCCTGAGGTAAACCCAGGTTGTTTCTGATCCTGTAATCTATGTTGTTTTTAGATGGTCAACAATCCTTTCCTTTAACATGGTTTCCATTAATTTCCCCACTACTGACGTAAGACTAACTGGCCTATAGTTCCCAGATTCCTCCCTACTACCCTTCTTGTGAATGGGAACAACATTTGCTAATTTCCAGTCTTCTGGGACGACTCCCGTTAACGGTTTTGCTATTACATCACTGAGCTCTTTTAATAATTTAGGGTGGATCCCATCAGGCCCCATTGACTTATTTGTCTTTACTTTAGACAGCTGCTGTAGAACCTCCTCCTCTGTAAACTGATATGTAATTTCACCTACAACAACGTCCGATACCAAACCTCCATTTGTGAGTATTAAATCCAATATGGCCTCTTTACGGGTCGGCTCCTCAACTACTTGTGTTAGAGATAATCCCAGTAGGGAGTTTAGAATATTTGTACTCCTGGTGCACCCAGCTGTTTTGGTTTTCCAGTTCACATCAGGAAGATTAAAGTCCCCCATGATAATATCTTCCCCCTTCATTGCCATATTGGCTATTTCCTCAACCAGCAGATTATCTAGCTCTTCTACTTGTCCAGGGGGTCTATAGATCACACCTACACGAGCTACTGTATGATTGCCAAATGTTAGCGTAACCCAAACTGACTCTATGTTCACCTCGCTCACTTTTATTTGGTTCGTTTTTATGTTGTTTTTCACATACAGGGCCACTCCTCCTCCTTTCCTACCTTCTCTGTCTTTTCTATATAAAGAGTACCCCGGTATTGTTATGTCCCAGTTATTTTTCTCACTGAACCATGTCTCAGTAACCGCCACTAAATCTACTTTTTGCCATCATTGCCTCCAGTTCATTGATTTTATTGACTAAACTGCGAGCATTTATAGACACGACTCTGAGCTTGTCATTTTTTTCCCCGCATGTTGCTTGCACCCTCCGATTTAGTTTTGGGGGACAATCAGGCAGATTGTTTTTTACCCTTTTGTCCCCCCCTCCTAAATACAATTAAATACAGGGTTGTTCAAAACAATAATTGTTCAAAACGATAAGGCAAAATTACAAGATTTCTATTTTTCATTACCTTAACAGAAATATTGCTGGGATGAAAGGTTGTAAACTCTAGATGGCGTTCCTTATCTCGTTCAATGTCACATGGGCTCTTAATCAGTATACAGGCAGAAATGGCCTTTGTGACAGATGCAGTAAATGGTCTGCAGACAGATAAAATGGTGAGATCTCCTGCTTATGGGGATTTGTAGTGATCAGAACGAGATTATTAGCAATGCAATATCTGTATGTGCCGCATAATGCCTGTGTATGGCAATTACAGCAACACATTGTATATGTATGTGTGCTGCTGTCAGGAACTTACCAGTAGTGATGGGCCGATCACCCCCGTGGTCAGTTCGCATTCGAACACGAACATTTGAAAAAGTTTGAATTCGAATGCGAACACGAACACGAACTTAATGTAAGTCAATGGGACTCGAATGTTCGATTTTTAAAGTGCCCTCCAAGAGAGCATATATGAAAGATATTTGCCATAAAAGTTGTATGGGTGTCTGGGTAGTGTCCTGGGGACAGGAAACAAGGACAAAAAGTAAAAAAAAAAAGTTTTTAAAAGGAACAGTGAGTTTTCCATGAGATAAAGGTTAAGAATAAAAACGAAAAATTCCTTCAAATATCGTGCCTAGGAGGTCCCCATAACCTGCCCGTGAAGTGGCGGATTTCTAGGATGTATAGAAACATTCAAAAACAAAAAAAATGACATTTCAAATGACGGTAAATGGTTTTCCTTTAATCTATTCCTAAACAACTGCTTGGGGCGGCAGCCTGTATGAAAAGAGGAGACGTTTTAGGACACGCAGAACAAGTTTAGAGATTTTTTGCCTAAATTATGGTTAAACTTATGCAGGCTTTCAATGAAAGTAACAACAGGTGCATTAAAATTACATGAGCATTAACATTTGCTGCGGCGTTCACCGCATATTTGTAATGATTCCCCAGGACAGACCTGGCAGGATCCCTTGGTAACAGACCTCTAACCCTCCAATCCTTAGGATGGTCGGGACTCGGGACCACTAAACCTAACTTCTAGCAGCCACACAGGCCAGGGAGACAGCACCAACAATATACACCACAGACTGAGATCAATATTTGTTTGTACTGCGCTATAGTATAAGGCAGGATGGAACCGCACCAGCAGTAACAAGCAGCGGAATATACCAGACAGGGGCGCAGAGCGAGAGTAGTTGTTAATGTTATAACAAAACCGTTTAGGCAATTGTACTGCACTACTGTGTATGGTGAGAATCGGCGCACACCAGTAGCAACAGAGAGAAACAGTACACAGAGAGAATAGTCAAATGGCAGGCAAAGCCGGCAACAGATCGGGTCCTCAGAACAAGCAGTGTAAGTAACAAGTATACTTCTGAGAAGATACGGTATGAAGCCGGCTGCACATTTTGCATCGCTCCCTCTACATTAATAGCGTATCTTCTCAGAAGCTTCGCACAGCACGCCGGTGTATGCAGCGTCTAACAGCGTGGGAGACGGGAGGCTGCGCTTGTTGGTGGATCCAGGAATCAGGTGAGTATTAGAAAGAAACGTATATATCAACATGCAGACCTATATATACGTATATCTCAATACTCAGATATATATATACACCCACAGACCTCAGACCATATATACACATACGCACATAGGGGGGTGGCATGTGGACAATCTCAACTAAATGTGGCCCCCCCATTTAGCTGATCCCTCCAGAAGAAATTTTGAACCCGACAGAGCAGAGAATATAGATTATAAAACTGGGTTATAAAGGCTAGCAAGTGTCATCAGGTGAGCATGATGATTGTCCACTCACTGCAGGTATTAGTCCAGAAGGAGTGATCCCAGTGTAGGTTCATCACAGCTATAGGGAAACACAGCAATCACTGAAGTCCAGTGGCAGACTGGATAGCAAACTGGACTAGCATGCCAGAGGCCATGGGTTCAGGTCCTGGCTGGTGCACCAAATGGGTGGCCACGTCTGGCTGTCGGCAGGCCTCAACTAGATTCCTGACAGTTTCCCCACTTAGGAGTGACCTCTGGGCGCTAACAGGAGTGTCCAGGTTAGAAAGGGATTCTTTCTCTGAGGACTGTTTAGAGTCATGGTTGACAATCATGGCAGCAACAAGAATCGGATCAGATCTTTGGGAGATCTCTTCAACTCTGCCCCCACTGATTGCTTTTGCTTGTTCGTAGGTGTCAAGGTATAATTCTTCCTTTGTATAAGTGTACCCACGCTGCAGATCTTGAACAGACTGCAATAAATGAGAAACCTACTGCATCTGGGTGTGAATAGCTTCTGCCATGTCTGCGGGCTCCATGGTATGGCTCTGTTATTCTGTCAGGAGTTGGAGCTCAGGATGCAGATGAAGGCGCACACCCTTACAGAACCTCACTACACAAAGTTACCAGTAGGGTTCTGGTCCTTGTGCAGTGGGAGTTGGCACAGGGGCAGATCTAGATACCTGGTACAGAGTAAGGGATATCCAGGAACGTGGTCAGAGAGAACCGAGGTCGGGGGCTGGCAGAACAGGATCTTGAGTGGTAGAGCAGGCTGAGGTCAAGTCCAGAGTAACGGTCCAGGAAACAAACAGGTACGCTCCCAAACGCTGAGTTAATGCAGACACCAGAGCACTGAGGTCACAGGGAAGCTGGGATATAAAGGATGGCAAGTGTCATCAGGTGAGCATGATGATTGTCCACTCACTGCAGGTATAAGTCCAGAAGGAGTGATCCCAGCGTAGGTTCATCACTGCTATAGGGAAACACAGCAATCACTGAAGTCCAGTGGCAGACTGGATAGCAAAGTGGACTAGCATGCCAGAGGCCATGGGTTGAAGTCCTGGATGGTGCACCAAAGTGGTGCGTCTGGCTGTCGGCATGATACATGACAGCTGAATAATGCCTGTGTATGGCAATTACACCAACACCTTGTATCTGTATGTGCTGCATAATGCCTGTGTATGGCAATTACAGCAACACCTTGTATCTGTATGTGCTGCATAATGCCTGTGTATGGCAATTACAGCAACACCTTGTATCTGTATGTGCTGCATAATGCTTGTGTATGGCAATTACAGCAACACCTTGTATCTGTATGTGCTGCATAATGCCTGTGTATGGCAATTACAGCAACACCTTGTATCTGTATGTGCTGCATAATGCCTGGGTATGGCAATTACAGCAACACCTTGTATCTGTATGTGCTGCATAATGCCTGGGTATGGGAATTACAGCAACACCTTGTATCTATATGTGGTGCATAATGCCTGTGTATGGTAATTACAGCAACATCTTGTATCTGTATGTGCTGCATAATGCCTGTGTATGGCAATTACAGCAACACCTTGTATCTGTATGTGTTGCATAATGCCTGTGTATGGTAATTACAGTAACACCTTAGGGGTTATTCAGACATTTTGGTGCCCTTTCATTCCCTGCGCTTCAGGGAATCAAATTCCCCGACCCTGAATTCAGCATTGTTGTTCTTTGTGCTGCCAGTAAAACTGCCCTAAGAGGAATAGAGTAGCAATGAAGAGCCGTCCTCTTCTTTTGTTTGTTAGCTCGTTGATTGCGTCTCTAGGCTCTTGTTGGCTCCCGTTTGTCCTGTTCTCCCATTGCCGGACAGTACTTGCTGTGGCAGAGTGCGGCTCTGCTGTGGATCTCCTGCATGAAGTTGTGCTGCACGCTGACACTTTTGGGAATACAGTGAGAGCTTGCTGTTTATGTGACAAAACATCCACCAGATGGCAGCAGAACATTCCGTCTCATCACACCATGTGAGCAGGTAAGGCGGCCGGGAATCACATACATACATGTTATGTATAGGGACAATATCCATGAGAGAGGAGCGAGAGAAGACGTGGGACGTGAGGGCTGCGAAATCCCCGGATACAGCGACAGGAGACACCAAACTAAGATGCCAGCTTCAGCAGTTTCCAGTGGAGACATCAGAGATTTCTGTCCACCGAAGCAATGTGCAAGGACCAGCGATAGATTCAGACTCCCAGGACTCAGAGCAACACACAAGAAAATACCACCTGGAGGAGAGGTGAGGGAATCATTTGAGATATATATATATATATATATATATGTGTATATTATTAGTATTCCAGGATTTAATTATATATTTTTAACTCCTTAAGGAGCAATGATGTAACTGTTGGGTCATAAATGCATTGACTTTAAAGACCCTTGGTCCTTAAGGGGTTAATGGACTAATATAGAGAAACAGATGCCCAGCTTTGCAGAGTCTCCTCTCTTCCTCAGGTCGAAGCGTCCAAATCTGATCAGAGGAGACTCGAAGCTGGGGTATCATTTTTTGTTAGTGCAATAAAGAGGTCACTGCATCCCACAAACTCTGATTATTTCATCATCTGGACTATCAGTCTGTGTGTCGTGCGATGGGCGGGAAATTATCAGAGGAACGCGCGCCATGCAGTTCTGTTTCTAGATGAATGGTCTTGGAGGTTTATTGAGGGGAGTGGGACATTCTGTCCGTAAGAGGAAATAAAAAGCACAAAGAGCCGGAGCTTTGCTGAGATTGTGAATTGTGATACCTGCTCCGGCTTCTCATTATTCTGCAGGATGGGACAGGTTAATGCAGGGCGTCCATAAAGTCTCTTTACAATTTCAACAATTTATCACAAAGGCAAATGAAGAGATACGTGAAAATGATTACAAAATGAGAAGTATATATTTAAGGTTTTTTTGCCTCATTTAATGCACCTCTATATGGGCTCCATTAGTTGCACGAAGCACATCAAGACGGTGCTGCAGGGGGCTCCACACAGACACAACAAATCAATACAATGTGCGCACAGGGCTCCACACAGTCACAAATCAATAGACATGTGCAGAGCACAAAATTTCGTTTGGAACTAATGGATTAGTCCTGAAACGCAATTTATTTAGTTGCTAAAGAAATTCGTTTTCAGTTCTTTAGTATGAAAACTAATTTCATTCATCCGAAAACCAGCGGATACAATTACTATTGTAGTGGCTCCTCAGAGGGCTGAGATCGCTGCTTGTTACAGTATCTCTCACTCTCAGCACAATGTGTCAGGCAAAGCTGTTACAGTAACTGACTGCTGCTCATAACAGCGCTCAGAGTTTCAGTAAAACTAGTAAATAATATTTTTATTTGTAAGAGGTTAGAACAATATTATTTCCTTGTTTTACTGAAACTCTGAGCGCTGTTACAGTGAGTTACTGAAACAGCTGAGCCTGATACATTGTACTGAGAGATAATATAACAAGCAGCCGATCTCAGCGCTCACAGTCACTGGATTTAAAGGGCTAAAAAAAAATGCTCCTCTCTGTATAATGTAGATAACATTCTCCTGCATTAATTAATACCCCTCTCTGTATAATGTATAGAACATCCTCCTGCATTAATTAATACCCCTCTCTGTATAATGTATAGAACATCCTCCTGCATTAATTAATACCCCTCTCTGTATAATGTATAGAACATCCTTCTGAATTAATTAGTGTCCCTCTCTGTATATAACATCCTCCTCAATTTATACCTTTCTCTGTATAATGTATATAACATCCTCCTGCATTAATTAATGTGACTCTCTGTATAGAACATCCTACTGCATTGGCATGTGGAGGGTGCAGAACTTCGGAATGCAATGCTTATCCAGCACAGGAGAGGGAACTTTTACTTAAACTTTGTATCTCCGTGGAGGAGACAGACAGGATTATAAAAATCAGGGGAGAGGGAAAATATTAACGTAAATTGGTCTGAAAGCTCAGAGAAGAGATGACTGGTGCAAATTTATTTTTAGAATAAAAACAAAGCTCTTTAAATCCAGGGAAAACATTCAAATAAAAACACACTGAATGTTTATTTTATCAGATGTAAAAAAAAACTTTATAACAAGCAGCACTGGGAGAGGAGAGAGACTTTATATAGAACGTGTATTATAGATGAGGAAAGGGGATAGTGCTCCTGGGATAATATAAAATGTATCAGACCTAATCCCCTATTATGCAGAGCGGGAGGGAGATAACACACGTTTATTAAAGTCCTCTTTTCTAACAGCGCTGCTTGTTATAAAGGGGTTTTTACTATCCAGCCCTCCTCTGTCATTAGCTTTCAGTGTGATTTATTTGAATGTTTTCCTTCTCCAGCTGCTTTTATAATCTTAGAATGGGAAGGGGGAGTACAGTGGAGGCGCGAATAAGGTGAATATATTTATGTTGTGCAGCCAACAAGGATTATAACACAAAACCTCGACAGAAATGTGCAAATACAGGAGAAAAAAAGAGAGGGGATCCTAGTGGCGCAGTCTCTTAGGAGAGTAATCTGTATGAGGCGGGTACAGGTTAGGTATGGTATTCCCACTAATCTAATCAGTGCACGGTCAGAAAGACCACTAAAGTGCTGGAGCTGATAGAGCTATGTGCAGTAATTTCACAGTGCAAAAAACTGTGACAGTTGATGTCCTGTTATATACAGATTGTATACAATGTGCAAAGTGGCAATAAATGTCCTGATACAATCAAGGAAGTCGCATATAAAGTGCAAATGCAAAATAGGGGAAAGTGCATATACAGTTGTGTTCAAAATTATTCAACCCCCACTGAAATTGAGTGTTTTGGCCAGTTTGACATTGATTTTGATCATTCAGTCATCTTGCTTACAATTAAATCAAAGAGGCACGTGTAGGTCAGACAAATATAACATAACATTTATAATGAAATAACCACAAATGTCTTTTCTGTGCTCACATCATTATCAGTTTTATTCAACCCCCAAGTGACATTCAATCTCAGTACTTAGTACAACATCCTTTTACAGTTATAACAGCTTTTAAACGTGAAGCATAGCTTGACACAAGTGTCTTGCAGCGATCTACGGGTATCTTCGCCCATTCGTCATGGGCAAAAGCCTCCAGTTCAGTCACATTCTTAGGCTTGCGCACTGCAACTGCTTTCTTTTAAGTCCCACCAGAGGTTCTCAATCAGATTTAAGTCAGGTGACTGCGATGGCCACTCCAAAATGTTCCAACCTTTAATCTGCAACCATGCTCTAGTGGACTTGGAGGTATGCTTGGGATCATTGTCCTGTTTGAAAGGTCCAAAGTCTCCCAAGCCTTAGGTTTGTGACGGACTGCATCACATTGTCATCCAATATCTCCTGGTACTGAAGAGAATTCATGGTACCTTGCACACGCTGAAGCTTCCCTGTACCTGCAGAAGCAAAACAGCCCCAAAGAATGATTGACCCCCCGCCATGCTTCACAGTAGGAAAGGTGTTCTTTTCTTCATAGGCCTTGTTCTTCCTCCTCCAAACATAGCGTTGATCCATGGGCCCAAACAGTTCTAATTTTGTTTCATCAGTCCACAGAACACTATCCCAAAACTTCTGTGGTTTGTCCACATGACTTTTGGCATACTGCAGTCGACTCTTCTTATTCTTTGGAGACAGCAAGGGGGTGCGCCTGGGAGTTCTGGCATGGAGGCCTTCATTTTGCAGTGTGCCCCATATTGTCTGAGCTGAAACTTCAGTACCCACATCTGACAAATCTTTTCTCAGTTCCTCAGCAGTCACATGGGGACTTTTCTCCACTCTACGCTTCAGGTAGCGCACAGCAGTCGAAGTCAGCATCTTCTTTCTGCCACGACCAGGTAGCGTTTCAACAGTGCCCTTTTCCTTGAATTTGCGAATGATGCTTCCTATGGTCTCTCTTGGTATGTTTAACATCTTTGCAATCTTCTTATAGCCATTGCCTTCCTGTGAAGAGTAATCACCTCTTTCTCTTGTCTTCCTGGACCATTCTCTTGACTTCACCATGTTTGTAACCACACCAGTAAATGTCTAGAAGGAGTTGAGTATCACAGTCATTTTAAGCTGCCTAATTGGTGCTTATTATGCTTTATTGCTGCTCCATGACATCCACAGGTGTTTTCAATACCTGATTGAAAACACTTGAATGAACCTCTGTTCTTCAGAGTGGTAGTCTTTAAGGGGTTGAATAATTGTGTCAATGAAGAATTCACAAAAGAAACATTTACTACTGTATTACAAAACCAATTGATGTCATTTTAGTTGCATATGGTTCTTTAAAAAGTCCTTGTAGGATTTCATTCTGAATACAATTACAAATGTACACTAAATTCCCTAAAACCCTTTACAGCATTGGGGGTTGAATAATTTTGAACACAACTGTATATGTGCATGTAGTGCAAATTAAAAGGTCTCTCAAAAAAGTCCCGTTTTCCAGTTCGTTTGTGAAGGCAGAAAAAAATCTTCAACCGACCGTATGTTCGGTTAAGCCATCCTGCATATAGACTGAGGAAGGCTTTGTTTGATAGCCGAAACGTGTATCCTATATTTGTGATACCCCCTTACTTTGCTTTTTAATTAATAAACCCTTTTTCACTATCTGCATCCGCCTGAGAGCCATCATTATACAGCGTATGCTCCATATGCCCTGTCTCTCCTTTCTCCTAACAAGAAGACCGCCTGCCGTTGAAAGAGGTGTAGGTACCCACCGAAAAAAGCAGTACCATATGCCCACAAGTTGAGCCTGGAACCTAAGGCTCCAACATCGGTGAGTTTGTTTTGATCACGACTTGCCTTACTTCAGCATTGGCTGCATATTGCGCTATGAAGATCTTTTTCTTTGTATTTGAGACGATCTAGTAAGCATTAAGGAAAGGCGAAGGCCACCCCAGGAAAACTTTAAAGAAGGGCAGAGGCTACCCTCAATTAGGCCCAAGGCATTCCACACCAGAGCCGGTACGAGAGGCTCTGTATATTGTAAGTGTTCCCTTGTCAATGGGCACTTAACCCTTTATCAGTCAATATTGCACCATCTTTTTTCTCTTTCTGTTTCCCCTCTATCCCTCTCCCCCTTCTTCCCATTTTTTGGGAACTGGGAGTCTGCATAGGACCTAGGTGAGGACAGTACTCCAGGACTTCGCTCAAAGCCTCTAGACTACCCCAGCGGAGACTCTACCACACTATTTCTGTCTTCAACACAGAACATACGGTCGGTTGAAGATTTTTTTCTGCCTTCACAAACGAACTGGAAAACGGGACTTTTTTGAGAGACCTTTTAATTTGCACTACATGCACATATATATGCACTTTCCCCTATTTTGCATTTGCACTTTATATGCGACTTCCTTGATTGTATCAGGACATTTATTGCCACTTTGCACATTGTATACAATCTGTATATAACAGGACATCAACTGTCACTGTTTTTTGCACTGTGAAATTACTGCACATAGCTCTATCAGCTCCAGCACTTTAGTGGTCTTTCTGACCGTGCACTGATTGGATTAGTGGGAATACCATACCTAACCTGTACCCGCCTCATATAGATTACTCTCCTAAGAGACTGCGCCACTAGGATCCCCTCTCTTTTTTTCTGCTTTTATAATCTTGTCTGTCTCATAGGCATGCAAGGGTTAAGTAAAGGTTTCCTCTCCTGTGCTGGCTGTCTGTGCTGCGAGTGAGTATTCTGGAGCTCTATCACTGTCAGATTTTTGGGTAGGGGTCGGGAAGGATTACGCATACAAACCTTTTCTGTAGCTTTGCGATGTTCCGCTCTTCATTACTGCTCTCCTTCACTCATTCATGTAATATCACAAAAAGGACTGAAACTAAAATGTAGTGCATTTTATTTTAGTTTCTTGTACTGAGCAGTTTCGTATCTCTTGAGTCAAAAGAAAACTAAATTATCCCAAAATTTGAACTAATTAGTGTGCACGGGGCTTCACACAGACACAACAAATCAATACAATGTGTGCACAGGGCGTCACACAAACACAACAAATCAATACAATGTGCACACGCGGCTCCACACAGACACTAATCAATATGCGCAGGGCTCCACACAGACACAAATCAATACAATGTGCCCACGCGGCTCCACACAGACACAAATCAATACAATGCGCGCACGGGGCTCCACACAGACACAAATCAATACAATGTGCGCACGCGGCTCCACACAGACACAAATCAATACAATGTGCGCACGCGGCTCCACACAGACACAAATAAATACAATGTGCGCACAGGACTACACACAGACACCAATACAATGTGCGCACGCGGCTCCACACAGACACAAATCAATACAATGTGGGAACGCGGCTCCACACAGACACAAGTCAATACAATGCGCGCACGGAGCTCCACTCAGACACTAATCAATACAATGTGCACGCAGGGCTCCACACAGACACCAATACAATGTGCGCACGGGGCTCCACACAGACACAAATACAATGCGCGTACGTGGCTCCACACAGACACAAGTCAATACAATGCGCGCACGGAGCTCCACTCAGACACAAATCAATACAATGTGCCCACGCGGCTCCACACAGACACAAATCAATACAATGCGCGCACAGGGCTCCACACAGACACAAATCAATACAATGTGCGCACGCGGCTCCACACAGACACAAATCAATACAATGTGCGCACGCGGCTCCACACAGACACAAATCAATACAATGTGCGCACAGGACTACACACAGACACCAAAACAATGTGCGCACGCGGCTCCACACAGACACAAATCAATACAATGTGGGAACGCGGCTCCACACAGACACAAATCAATACAATGCGCACACGTGGCTCCACACAGACACAAGTCATTACAATGCGCGCATAGGGGCTCCACTCAGACACAAATCAATACAATGTACGTGCAGGGCTCCACACAGACACCAATACAATGTGCGCACGGGGCTCTACACGGACACAAATCAATACAATGTGCGCACGGGCTCCACACAGACACAAATCAATACAATGTGCGCACAGGGCTCCACACATACACAAATCAATACAATGTGCGCACAGGACTACACACAGACACCAATACAATGTGCGCACGGGGCTCTACACAGACACAAATCAATACAATGTGGGAACGCGGCTCCACACAGACACAAATCAATACAATGTGCGCGCAGGGCTCCACACAGACACCAATACAATGTGTGCACGGGGCTCCACACAGTCACAAATCAATACAATGCGTGCACGGGGCTCCACACAGACACAAATCAATACAATGTGCGCACAGGGCTCCACTCAGTCACAAATCAATACAATGCGTGCACGGGGCTCCACACAGACACAAATCAATACAATGTGCGCACGCGGCTCCACACAGACACAAATCAATACAATGTGCGCACGCGGCTCCACACAGACACAAATCAATACAATGTGCGCACGCGGCTCCACTCAGACACAAATCAATACAATGTGCGCACAGGGCTCCACACAGACACAAATCAATACAATGTGCGCACGCGGCTCCACACAGACATAAATCAATACAATGTGCGCGCAGGGCTCCACACAGACACCAATACAATGTGTGCACGGAGCTCCACAGAGTCACAAATAAATACAATGTGCGCACAGGGCTACACACAGACACCTATACAATGCGCGCACAGGGCTCCAGAGGAGCAGCACAGGGACTGACCCAGATCCAGAGCAGCAGCACAGGGAGTGACCCAGAGCCAGAGGAGCAGTTACTGGTCATTCACTCCCCCTCCCTTCTGCAATTTTTAAACAGTGTCTCAAATGAATCGGTTCATGCGCTGATTCTTTAAGGTGAAGGACCCATGATGAACCAAGTCACCTAAAAGAACCGGACTTCCCATCACTAGTGCACGGGGCTCCACACAGACATAAAGCAATACCAGGGGCGGACTGACCCATTGTGGCCAGGGTGGGCCCCGGATTGACTTTTTGCGCCTGCAGTCCAAGACGGGCGTGGAGCATAATGGGCACCCCCCCAGCACGTAGGATGCTCCACGCCCGTCCTGTTGGGCCCCTGATCTGGCACCGAGCAGACACTTTGGCTCCCTCCCATCTAGGATTTTATCAGATTCTGGGCAAGTCCATCATTTCTGCCCACTATGGGCCATATTACATACTTGGTGCTAACTTAACCAGAGCAGTTGTAAACTTCCCAGAGCCATTATAGCCTATGGAGGCTTTAAGTTTACAACTGCTCTGGTTAAATTAGCACCAAGTATGTAATATGGCCCTATGAGTTCTAACCACACACAACTGGCTATTCACTGAGAGAGAGCTCTGTATTTATAAGGCCGGGGTGGAGCAGTAGTTTCCTGACAGCCACACATTGATCCAACTCCTTGAACGAAGTGTGGACTGTCCCAATCCTGTGTCAGGTGCATGTCACGTGATGATTTCTGCCCGGCGACATGTGGCTGGGTCTGTCTTTCTCCATGTCTGCCTGACAGCCGGTAGAAAGGTCTGGATCTGAGACTGCCACAGGGGCGGACTGACCCATCAGGCACTCGGGCGCTGCCCGAGGGCCCGCGAGTCAGCAAGGGCCCGGTTTTGTAAGGGACCATGGCAGCGCACTAACAAACCGCCTCGTCGGCGGTGCTCCAGCGTGCCTTCCTGGGCCCCACGTGGGGGGCAGCGTCAATGCAGGGTGCACGTGGGGCCCAGGAAGGCACGCTGGAGCACCGCCAACGAGGCGGTTTGTTAGTGCGCCGCCGTGGTCGGAAGTTGGAACGTCCCTTACAAAATCGAGCTGCTGGGGTCAGTATATATCCATGTGTGAGCTGGGCAATATACATCCATGTGTGAGCTGGGGCATTATACATCCATGTGTGAGCTGGGCAATATACATCCATGTGTGAGCTGGGCAATATACATCCATGTGTGAGCTGGGCATTATACATCCATTTGTGAGCTGGGCAATATATATCCATGTGTGTGCTGGGCAATATACATCCATGTGTGAGCTGGGCATTATACATCCATGTGTGAGCTGGGCAATATTTATTTATTTATTTATTTATAAAGGATTTTACCAGGAAGGATACATTGAGATTTCTCTCGTTTTCAAGTATGTATATCCATGTGTGAGCTGGGCAATATACATCCATGTGTGAGCTGGGCATTATACATTCATGTGTGAGCTGGGCGCTGTACATCCATGTGTGAGCTGAGCACTATACATCCATGTGTGAGCTTGGCACTATACATCCATGTGTGAACTGGGCTCTATACATCCATGTGTGAACTGGGCACTATACATCCATGTGTGAGCAGGGACAATATACATCCATGTGTGAGCAGGGGCAATATACATCCATGTGTGAGCTGGGGCACTATATATCCATATGTGAGCTGGGGCAATATATACCAATGTGTGAGCTACTGGGGGAAAAACATATCAATGTGTGAGCTACTGGGGCAATATATATATCCATGTTTGAGCTACTGGGGGCAATATATATCCATGTGTAATCTGCTAGGGCAATATATAGCCATGTGTGAGCTTCACATTACTGTGGGTTTTATTGCTGTGGAGCTCTGTAATACACTCATGCACTCTACACATTCCATTGGGTTTTATTGCTGTGGAGCTCTGTAATGTGCAATGCTTCAGGATTGTACAGTATCTGTTAAAGTGATTGTCGGTTTTCCACATTTTCCACAGGGACTTTCTGTGCCGGGGTGTAGCCTTAGCTGCAATGAGTGGGTGATGGCTGCTGCAACAGTGTGGTGGCCATCTGTAAGTATGGAGGGGGGGGCACAATTCGCCACTGGGTCCAAGTGGATTTACAAAAAGGTTATTTTTAGGAGTTCAGAAATGAATTCTTTAGCACAATAATGTACATGTGGGTGTTGCGTTGTAGGGGGTGGGTTTTTTATGGGTGTGGCCTCCTGTGTGGGGCAGAATAGGGATAAAACGAACACCCGCGTGTTCTGTTCGCATTCGAATACGAACAATTTCAAAAATTCGAGTTTGGATGCGAACACGTTCCGAACTCAATGCAAGTCAATGGGACTCGAACGTTTGATTTTTAGAGTGCCCTGCAAGAGGGCATATATGCAAGATATTTGCCACAAAAGGTGTAGGTGGGTCCGGGTAGTGCCCTGGGGGACAGGAAAGAAGGAAAAAAAGTTTTAAAAAATAAGTTTTTAGAGGAACAGTGATTTTTCCATGAAATAAAAGTTAAATAAAAACTAAAAATTCCTTCAAATATCGTGCCTAGGAGGTCCCCATAACCTGCCCATGAAGTGGCGGATTTGTCGAATGTATAGAAGCATTTAAAAAGAAAAAAATTACATTTCAAATGACGGTAAATGTTTTTCCTTTAATCTATTCATAAACAACTGCTTGGGGTGGCAGCCTGTATGAAAAGAGGAGGCGTTTTAGGACACACAGAGCAAGTTTAGTGATTTTTTTGGCTAAATTATAGTGAAACATATGCAGGCTTTGGATGAAAGTAACAACAGGTGCATTAAAATTGGACCTTTGGTGGCAGCTAGTGCCTTCACACCGTAACCCCTCTGAGGTATTGTGGAAGAGTGCAGGGGTGGACCTTGCCGTCAAATATTAAAATGATATGAAAATTGTACACGCGTCAGTGTCAGTGCACCCAAATATTGGACATTTAGTGGCAGCTAGTGCCTTCACACCGTAACCCCTCTGAGGTATTGTGGAAGAGCGCAGTGGTGGAGGTTTTGGGAATGCTGAAGAGATCCTTGATCTATTCAGTTACATCAGCATCAGGGGAGTGATAGCTGCTGATCCAGGACTGATTCATTTTTATAAATGTCAGCCGGTCTACAGAGTCTGTGGACAGACGCACTCTTTTGTCTGTGACAAAACTTCCAGCGGCACTGAACGTCCTTTCAGAAAGCACGCTGGGTGAAGGGCAACCTAGTAGCTCCATAGCATTTTGGCTAGGTTCTGGCCAGTGATCCAATCTCAACACCCAGTAAGCCAGTGGATCATCTACAGTAAAGGGATCCAGGTCTGCCCTTGCCCCTAGATAGTCCTGCACCTTATGGTGAAGAAGCTGGCAATGGGTGCCTACATTTGACGTCCCGGGCGTCGTGGACTTAAAAAATTGGAAAAGGCATCAGTCAAGCGACCCCATTCACTGTTCTTCTTCTGATAAACAGCAGCCTCAGAAGCACCTGTGTCATCAGTTGGTAACCTACCAGTGTCTGGAAAGGTGTTACACAAGTGTCAATTTAGAGCGTCCTCAAGTTGTTTCATCCTGTGCTCCCTCTGTGAGGGCAGGATGAGCTCTGCAACCTTACCCTTGTATTGTGGATCAAGAAGGGTTGCCAACCAGTAATGATCCCTCTCCTTGATAGCACGAATCCTGGGGTCCATTAGCAGGCTTTGCAGGATAAGGGAGCCCATGCAGCGTAGGTTGGAGGTGGCATTAGCTTCCGAGTGTTCCTGGTCGCTGAGGATGACCGTATCGTGCACTACCTCCTCCCAGCCACGTACTAGTCCTTGGGTTTCTGGGGACACAAAACCCTCCCTTGAGGAATCCCCACCTTCAATGCCCCCACAACTTAACTATTCCTCCTCCTCCTCCTCCTGTCTGATCTGAGGACCCGCAGGAATGCTGTCTGCGTAAAGACTGGGGCCTTGAGAGCTAGGGAAGTCCTCCTCTTCCTCCCGCTGCTCTGCCTCTAGTGCCACATCTATAATTCCCCACAGAGTGCGCTCCAGCAGGAAAACTAAAGGAATTGTATCACTGATGCATGCACTGTCCCTGCTCACCATCCTCGTTGCCTCCTCAAATGGTAACAGTACAGTGCATACATACTTGATCATCCGCCAATGCGGGGGGAGGAAACAAGTTGACCTGAACCTGTCCTTGTGCCATACTCACACAGATACTCATTGATGGCCCTCTGCTGCTTGTGCAGATGCTGCAGCATTGCCAATGTCGAGTTCCAGCTGGTGGTCATGTCACAGATCAAACATTTGTGGGAAGGTGGAATTCTTTTTGAATTTCTGCCAGGCGAACACTTGCTGGGAATGACCGTCCGAAGTGGCTGCAGACTTTTCTGGTCCGGCTGAAAGCTCTGCCAGCCCGGGGTACCTGGTTAGGAAACGCTGTACCACCAGATTTAGGACGCGTGCTAGGCATGGTACACACGTTAACTTACCCTGGCGTAGGGAGGAGAGAAGGTTTGCTGCCATTATCACAGACGACCATTCCCAGCTCAAGCTGGCGTGGTGTTAACCATTTCTGCGCCTGCCCCTGCAGAGCTGACAGAATTTCTGTCCCGGTGTGGCTCCTGTCCCCTAAACAAACCAGCTCAAGCACAGTATGGCAACTTTTTGCTGGAGCTATTGGCGTAGTATCTGTCACGCGTAGGTTTAACTGCCACTTCGCCAGAGACATTGAAGGAGGAGGAGGAAGAGGAAGAGGTGGTGGAGCAGACAGACCTCATATAAGCAGCTTTCTGGAGGCGTGGTGGATGAGCAAGCTCCAGCACAGAGCCCTGTCCTGGATCCCTCCCAGCTGCAACCAGAGTTACCCAGTGTGCCGTGAAGGAAATGTAGCGTCTCTGTCCATGCTTGTTGGACCACGTGTCTAAAGTAATGTGCACCTTGCTGCTGACTGTCTTTCCCAATGACTCCGTAACATTGTCTTCAACGTTCTGGTATAGTGCTGGATTGGCCTTCTGTGAATTGAAATTTGGAACATGCCACTGAGATACATTACATTCGGCAAATTCACGGAAGGAAGCAGAGTCCACCAGCTGGAAAGGCAACAGCTGTAATGCGAGTAATTTTGCCAAGCTGGCATTTAGACGCTGTGCAAGGGTATGGTTGGGACAATATTTTTTCTTCCGCTGCAGCAGATGGGCAACGAAATCTGACTGCATAAATCTGCAGCTGATGGGATGCTGGCAGATACAGAGGAAGGACGTGGTACACCCATTACTATAGCATCATCCCCATCAGTGGAGGTTGTAGGCAATGACATGGCAGGACATATAGTGGGCGTAGAGCCAGATGAGGAGGAGGAGGTCTATGCAAAGTGTTGTGCCAACGGATGCGTGGCAGGTGGTTATATGTCACCTCAAGCACGTGGCACGGTACCCAATTGTCTGATGTCTTTCCCACACTTGATCCTCTTATGACATAGCTTACAAATAGCAATGCTGCAGTCTGCTGCACATGTCGTGAAGAACTCCCAAACAGCAGAGATCCTGGATGTGTGCTGCGAGACAACAGCGTTCTGCACCTGAGCAGCTCTGACATCTGATGCCTTGGACTGGCTACGGTTGCTCATAGAGGACATTCTGCCTCGTGTTTGTTGTGCCTCCTCCTCCTCACTTGACTCCTCTGTTCGATCAGGCACCCAGGTGGAGTCAGTGACCTCATCATCATCGTCACCCCCTATCCCCTCGTCACTGGAGCCAATTTGGCAGTGTGCTGCAGCTGCTGAGGGAACATGAGGGCCAGTTCTTTGTGTGTCACTGGCACCCCCTCCCTCTAGGCTGATTTTACTCCCTTCCTCCACCTCAGAGTTTGATTCAGAGCACTGGAGTTGCTGCGCATCCTCAAGCAGCATGTCACTGTCACTATAGTCAAAAAACTTAGCTGACTCCTCCGTGTATGATAGTGAAGCTATGGCAGGAGTAGCTGTGGACATGGAGGCTGAATTCGATTTTTTGGCAGCTGAGGTGGACTGTAAACCACTACAAGCCTGGCTGGCAGAGGACTTGGAGGATGAGGATGGCCTGGTTAGCCAATCCTGCAAATCCTCCATATGTTGCTGTTGCTTAAGATGGCAGCACCAGTTAGAAACAAGGACAAGCCTGCCCCTGCAGAGGATGCACCACGTCCACGATGACCAGGGGCACAGCCTTCAGACGCAGAGGCTGCTTGCCCACTTATGTGTGTCTGGGAGCGTCTGCCTGTCCTTTTTGGTCTTTCTGACATGGTGAGTGATATATAGATTAAAGATATACAGAACTCTGATTCAACTCTGGTATAAAAATTGGAGATATGCAGAACTCTGATTCAACTGTGTTATCTAGAGTAAAGATATTTAGAAGTATACCTCAGTGATACACCCTTATAGCTGTCAGTGACAACACCCAGATTCCAATTTCCAGAAATCAGATATAACTCAGTGATACAGCCTGATATGCAACAACAATCTCCTCTCCTCTCTGATTCACTCCTGCAAGAAACACTCGCTGGGGCTGTGTTGAAACCTTTTATAGTGTGCTGCGGGACTTAGCTCTGTGAGCCCATGATTGGGCAAAATTTGCCCAATCAGGACTCTGAGCCCTGATTGGCATAGTCTTGCACCTGTCTTGCACCTGACCTGTGGTCAGGTGCAAGGCTGTAGCCAATTACAAGCTTCAGGCCAGTGGACAAGTGCATTGTGGTCCATTGTGGTGCATTGTGGGCGAACACGCGGCGAACACGCGGAAATGTTCGATGTTCGCCGAACGGGCAATGTTCTAATCAAACTCATGTTCGAATCGAACCGCCAGCCCATCCCTAGTGCAGAACAAGGGGGGCCCCATGACCTCCTATTGCCCGGGGGCCCTATTAGTTGTCAGTCTGCGCCTGGACTGCCAAGCAAAAGGACCAGAGGAGAACGGGGCTCGAGCCACCATGCAGAGACACCCAGGAGGTAGTAATGTGTCCCTGAGAGTCTGATCCTTCATCCAGAGTGTATCACAGAGCTACACAGTAACAAACCTACAGGCAATGAGTCTGTAAACTCCAATAAGTGCAGTATTAAATCTCTCCCTGAAAATCCCATTGCTCTAAATTACATTTTATTCACTTAAATGTGAACCGTGCCCTCTGCTCCTCTGGATTGTAAACCCCTGTGACCCGGGTCCTCTGCTCCTCTAGATTGTAAACTCCTGTGAGCCGGACCCTCTGCTCCTCTAGATTGTAAACTCCTGTGAGCTGGGCCCTCTGCTCCTCTGGATTGTAAACTCCTATGAGCCGGGCCCTCTGCTCCTCTGGATTGTAAACTCCTGTGAGCAGGGCCCTCTGCTCATCTAGATTGTAAGCTCCTGTGAGCTGGGCCCTCTGCTCCTCTGGATTGTAAACTCCTATGAGCCGGGCCCTCTGCTCCTCTGGATTGTAAACTCCTGTGAGCAGGGCCCTCTGCTCCTCTGGATTGTAAACTCCTGTGAGCAGGGCCCTCTGCTCATCTAGATTGTAAGCTCCTGGGAGCCGGACCATCTGCTAAAACATCATATTTTCCATCTGTGCCCCTGTCGATACTAGACTCTGGATCCGTCCTTGCCTTGCCATGAGGTTCCCCCTCCCCCCAGGGCCGTATGAGTCATCGGGCGCAATGATGTCATTCTCTGGTATTCCCCCTGCCTAGTAGTACAGGAGAGGCAGGGTTCGTTCAGCCTCCTGTTTCTCCGGATCTGTAAAAACTACAGGGACACATTAGCTGTCATTGGAACGGTCAGAATCTGGTATTTTGATACCCAGCAGAAAAGTTTAGTAAAACATTTTATACTGCATTTTGATATTATTTATTAAAATAATGTTATAAGTTAAAATCGATTTGTTTTAGAGTTGTATTGCTGTGGAGCTCTGTGATACAGTCATACACACCACTGCACATTACTGTGAGTTTTATTGCTGTGGAACTCTGTGATACAGTCATACACACTGCACATTACAGTGAGTTTAAGGCTAGGGTCAGACTAACGCATTTTTCACGTTGTCCGTGAAAATGTGCGTTCGAAGAATGGACGTATTTTTTCACGGAATACGCGATAGCGGTCATACGATGCGCAGTTACATCTGTGATTTTGTACGGATCATCAATAAAACACTTGTTGCATCTGGACGTTATGTTGGCTGGCCATTAGCAGTGTCTGACGTCTCCTAATCACACACACACGCCGCTAGCGGACGCAGCGCACTCTGTACGTCAGTACTAGTGGTTTAACGTTCTCGAAAAAATGCGTTCATTTTCCACTTGCGTTGCGCAGCCGGACTTTTGTGCGACCGTACTTCGTATATTGGCCGTCATTGCCCGGCATCTGCTGCTAGTGCGGCCGTGATTAAGTGCGCCAGAACGCGCGTTCGCACTGCCTCAGTCTGACCCTAGCCTTATTGCTGTGGAACTCTGTGATACAGTCACACAGTCATGCACGCTGCACATTACTGTGAGTTTTGTTGCTGTGGAGCTCTGTGATATGGTCATACACAATGCACATTATTGTGAGTAGGGATGAGCTGTTCGGGTTCGGAGTTTGTCCGAACTTTGGCAGTTCGATAGTTCGCGAATTTCGAACTTTTTGGGCGTGTTCGGTTCAGGTTCGAAAACAAAAGAAATTTTGAAAAAAGTATAGAAAATGCTTAAAAAAATACTAAAAAATCTAGAAATAAAGAGACTCTTTACTGCAGAATATTATAAGCAACGGTTTATTAGATATTGAATTAAAAACTAATGTGTACGTGGAAAGATTATCAACTCTAAATGACCTCTGTTCACAAACGGGCATAACACCAGGTGTTTTTAGTCTGGTAATCAATTTGATACATTGTACACTATACTGAGGGGGTGGTGTCTGCTTCTGATTGAGATTTGAGAATTAATTTCCCTAAAACATCCTAATATGCTGCATTTAACTGGTGTTTGAAAAAAATCTAAAGCAATGTTATTTTTCACCTCGGGATTAAACATTCACAGGGTTATTCAGAGAGCGGTGAAAAGCAGGAGAATAACTGGAGAAGTGAAAATCCTAGGTCAAAATAGCCAAACCAGAAAAATTCTCCCATTTATCTCACTTTCTAAATCGGCTATTTGGTCTAGATTGTTCTCTTCTCTTGCCAGTTCTCCTGGCTTTCACCTCTCTCTCAGGGTTGTTCAGAGACAGGGGAAAACAAGGAGAATGGCAGGAAAAGAGAACAATCTGGACCAAATAGCCGATTTGGAAAGTGAGATAAGGCTAGGGTCAGACTAACGCATTTTTCGCAGCGACCGTCAAAAAGTGCGTCCGAACGCATTGACGTATTTTTTCACAGATTGCGCGAAAACATCACGCACATTTTTGTGCGTGATTTTTTACGGATCCAAACCAGGAAACTTTGGGTGTCTGGACGTTATGTTGGCCGGACATGAGCAGGGTCTGACGTCTCCAAATCACGCACACACGCCGCTAGTGGACGCAGCGCTCTCTGTACGTCCGTACTAGCGGTTCTGCATTCTTGAAAAAATGCGTTCATTTTCCACTTGCGTTGCGCAGCCGGACTTTCGTGCAACCGTACTTCGTATATTGGCCATCATTGCCCGTCATTTGCTGCTAGTGCGGCCGTGATTAAGTGCGCCTAAACGCACGTTAAAAATTCGCTAGTCTGACCCTAGCCTAAATGGGAGAATTTTTCTGGTTTGGCTATTTTGACCTAGAATTTTCCATTCTCCAGTCATTCTCCTGCTCTTCACCGCTCTCTGAATAACCCTGACAGGGTTATTCAGAGAAAGGTTAAACTCAGGGGAATGACTGGAGAATGGAAAATTCTAGGTCAAAATAGCCGAATCAGAAAAATTCTCCCATTTATCTCACTTTCCAAATCGGCTTTTTGGTCTAGAAGTTTCCATTCTCCTTCTTTTCACCGCCAAAAAATCAGTAAACTTTTTCTGCGTGTCCGAAAATGTCTCCTCTTTTCATACAGACTGCCGCCCCAAGCAGTTGTTTATGGATAGATTAAAAGGAAAAGCATTTACCGTCATTTGAAAATGTCATTTTTTGGTTTTTACATATTTCTATACATCCTAGAAATCCGCCATTTCACGGGCAGGTTATGGGGACCTCCTAGGCACGATATTTGAAGGAATTTTTCATTTTTATTTTTAACCCTTATTTCATGGAAAACTCACTGTCTCTTTAACCACTTCAATGCGGAGGACGCGCTCAGCGCGTCCTCCGCATGGCTGCTGGTATGCGGAGGACGCGCTCAGCGCGTCCTCCCTTTGGGGTCAGCGTTCGGCCGGGTTCCGGCCGATCGCTGGCCCCCCCGATGCGGGCTGACATCCTCGATGTCAGCCCAGCATCCGGAACTGCAGCCGCTGAAATTAGGTGTCATCGCGGCAGCGCGATGACACCTAATTCAGGCGCACCCCCCGCATGTGCGGAGGAGGCGCCTGAAAGGGAGGGGGAGGTCCTTCGGACCTCTCTCGCTCTCCCGATCGGCGGCGTTGCAGGGGGTTAACCCAGGAACCATTTGGAAGGGCACAGCCTGCCCTTCCAAATGGTGCCTGGCATTAACCCCTGGGGAGCTGGATCGCGAATCGGCGCTGAAAAGTGCCGGTTCGTGATCCTTTCCCGGAGCTGGCCGACATCTTGGATGTCGGCCAAGCCTCCAGGAACTCCCCCTGAGGACTGGCGTCATCGTGCATAGCACGATGACGCCAGTCCTAGAGTTAACCCCTAACTGCCACCAACGGTGGAGATAGGGAGTTCCAATGAACTCCCTATCTCCCGATCTGTGGCCGTTCCAACGATACCAAACTCGAATGTGAAAAAAGTTTTTTAAAAAAAAATTAAAATTAAAATTAAAAATAAAAATAGATTTAAAAAAAAATTATAAAAAAAAAATAAACATTTTTTTTTTGGTTCGTTAGTGTAGCAATATTGTTCCCATTTCAATTATAATGTGAACAATGATGCTGCACTACTGATTTTTGTATGCGGTGCGTTTGTTAAAAATCGCGTAATTTTCCCCAAAAAAAATATAACGAGACCCCATCTCTAATTTTTTTAACAAGCGCACCCCATACAAAATATAACCGCAATTGCTCGCATGTTAAAATGTGAAAAAAACACTTTACACGTTGTAAATTATTGAAAATACATATTTTATTGCATTTTTTGTTATAATATACAGACATAACGTATACATATAATAATGACATATGTCTGGGTCATATACTAAAATAAGCCTTCAAAACACGTTTAAACATGATGAGCAAAACCGGTAAAAATGACCTCAGCACAGGGGCGGGAAAAGCCTCAGCAGCGAAAGGGTTAAAAACTTTTTTTAAAACTTTTTGTCCTTGTTTCCTGTAACCCAGGGCACTACCCGGACCCCCATACACCTTTTATTGCAAATATGTAGCATACAGTATATGCCCTCTTGGAGGGCACTCTAAAAAACCGAATTTTCAGCCCCATTGACTTGCATGGGGGTTCGGGTTCGGTCCCGAACAATTGGGAAGTTCGGGTTCGGGCTCGAACCGAACTCAGGGAGTGTTCGGCTCATCCCTAATTGTGAGTTGTATTGCTATGGAGCTTTGTGATACGCTCATACACACCGCACATTACTGTGCGTTTTATTGCTGTGGAGCTCCGTTATACACTCATACACATGTGTATATTTAGGATGTGTAATTTTTGTTGTTGAAAGTAAAGCTTTGGTAATTAGAAGAAAAGAAACAGTCTCCTAAATTCAAAACTTTTTTTTTTCTAAGGTCTGGTTTAATAATGCTAAAAATTTAATGATTTAGATTTTTATTCTAATTATTTTGCACTATTGATGCTATTTTATTATTTACTAGTTGTAAAGCCTGCCCAGAGGGCAGTCTATTGTGGATATATTGCCCCTGCTCATGTATACTGCCCCAGCTCGTGGATACTGCCCCAGCTCGTGGATATTGCCCCAGCACGTGGATACTGCCCCAGCACGTGGATATTGCCCCAGCACGTGGATATTGCCCCAGCTCCTGGATATTGCCCCAGCACGTGGATACTGCCCCAGCACGTGGATACTGCCCCAGAACGTGGATACTGCCCCAGCACGTGGATACTGCCCCAGCACGTGGATATTGCCCCAGCACGTGGATATTGCCGCAGCCGTGGATACTGCCCCAGCTCGTGGATACTGCCCTAGCACGTGGATATTGCCCCAGCACGTGGATATTGCCCCAGCTCGTGGATACTGCCCCAGCTCGTGGATACTGCCCTAGCACGTGGATATTGCCCCAGCACGTGGATGGATACTGCCCCAGCACGTGGATACTGCCCCAGCTCCTGGATATTGCCCCAGCACGTGGATACTGCCCCAGCACGTGGATATTGCCCCAGCACGTGGATATTGCCCCAGCATGTGGATACTGCCCCAGCACGTGGATATTGACCCAGCACGTGGATATTGACCCAGCACGTGGATATTGCCCCAGCACGTGGATACTGCCCCAGCACGTGATATTGACCCAGCACGTGGATATTGCCCCAGCACGTGGATACTGCCCCAGCACGTGGATATTGCCCCAGCACGTGGATATTGCCCCAGCACGTGGATATTGACCCAGCACGTGGATATTGCCCCAGCACGTGGATACTGCCCCAGCACGAGGATATTGCCCCAGCTCCGTGGATACTGCCCCAGCTCGTGGATACTGCCCCAGCTCGTGGATATTGCCCCAGCACGTGGATACTGCCCCAGCACGTGGATATTGCCCCAGCACGTGGATATTGCCCCAGCTCCTGGATATTGCCCCAGCACGTGGATACTGCCCCCAGCACTGATACTGCCCCAGAACGTGGATACTGCCCCAGCACGTGGATACTGCCCCAGCACGTGGATATTGCCCCAGCACGTGGATATTGCCCAGCACGTGGATATTGCCGCAGCACGTGGATACTGCCCCAGCTCGTGGATACTGCCCTAGCACGTGGATATTGCCCCAGCACGTGGATATTGCCCCAGCTCGTGGATACTGCCCCAGCTCGTGGATACTGCCCTAGCACGTGGATATTGCCCCAGCACGTGGATGGATACTGCCCCAGCACGTGGATTACTGCCCCAGCTCCTGGATATTGCCCCAGCACGTGGATACTGCCCCAGCACGTGGATATTGCCCCAGCACGTGGATACTGCCCCAGCACGTGGATATTGACCCAGCACGTGGATATTGCCCCAGCACGTGGATACTGCCCCAGCACGTGATATTGACCCAGCACGTGGATATTGCCCCAGCACGTGGATACTGCCCCAGCACGTGGATATTGCCCCAGCACGTGGATATTGCCCCAGCACGTGGATACTGCCCCAGCACGTGGATATTGACCCAGCACGTGGATATTGCCCCAGCACGTGGATACTGCCCCAGCACGTGGATATTGCCCCAGCTCGTGGATACTGCCCCAGCTCGTGGATACTGCCCCAGCTCGTGGATATGGCGCCCAGCACGTGGATACTGCCCCAGCACGTGGATATTGCCCAGCACGTGGATATTGCCCCAGCTCCTGGATATTGCCCCAGCACGTGGATACTGCCCCAGCACGTGGATACTGCCCCAGAACGTGGATATTGCCCCAGCACGTGGATATTGCCTCAGCACGTGGATACTGCCCCAGCACGTGGATATTGACCCAGCACGTGGATATTGCCCCAGCACGTGGATTACTCCCCAGCACGTGGATATTGCCTCTGCTCATGTAACTGCCCCAGCTCGTGGATATTGGCCCCAGCACGTGGATACTGCCCCAGCACGTGGATATTGCCCCAGCACGTGGCATATTGTCCCAGCTCCTGGATATTGCCCCAGCACGTGGATACTGCCCCAGCACGTGGATACTGCCCAGCACGTGGATACTGCCCCAGCACGTGGATATTGCCCCAGCACGTGGATATTGCCGCAGCACGTGGATACTGCCCCAGCTCGTGGATACTGCCCTAGCACGGATATTGCCCCAGCTCGTGGATTCTGCCCCAGCTCGTGGATACTGCCCTAGCACGTGATATTGCCCCAGCACAGGTGGATGGATACTGCCCCAGCACGTGGATATTGCCCCAGCTCGTGGATACTGCCCCAGCTCCTGGATATTGCCCCAGCACGTGGATACTGCCCCAGCACGTGGATATTGACCCAGCACGTGGATATTGCCCCAGCACGTGGATACTGCCCCAGCACGTGGATATTGACCCAGCACGTGGATATTGACCCAGCACGTGGATATTGCCCCAGCACGTGGATACTGCCCCAGCACGTGGATAATTGCCCCAGCACGTGGATACTGCCCCAGCACGTGGATATTGACCCAGCAAGTGGATATTGACCCAGCACGTGGATATTGCCCCAGCACGTGGATACTGCCCAGCACGTGGATATTCCCCAGCTCGTGGATACTGCCCAGCACGTGGATACTGCCCCAGCACATGGATATTGCCCCAGCACGTGATTGATACTGCCCCAGCACGTGGATAACTGCCCCAGCACGTGGATATGCTGCCCCAGCACGTGGATACTGCCCCAGCTCGTGGATACTGCCCAAGCTCGTGGATACTGCCCAAGCACGTGGATACTGCCCCAGCACGTGGATACTGCCCCAGCACGTGGATACTGCCCAGCACGTGGATATACTGCCTCAGCACGTTGGATATACTGCCCCAGCTCGTGATATACTGCCAAGCTCGTGGATACTGCCCAAGCACGTGGATATTGCGCCCAGCACGTGGATACTGCGCCAGCACGTGGATACTGCCCCAGCACGTGGATACTGCCCCAGCACGTGGATATACTGCCCCAGCTCGTGGAATATTGCCCCAGCACGTGATTTGCCCCAGCACAGTGGATATTGCCCCAGCACGTGGATACTGTCCCAGCACGGGATATTGACCCAGCACGTGGATACTGCCCAGCACGTGGATATTGACCCAGCTCGTGGATATCGCCCCAGCACAGTGGATATCGCCCCCCCCCGCTCGTGGATATGGCCCCCCGCTCGTGGATATGGCCCCCCGCTCGCGTGGATATACTCACCTACATCGGCCTCCAGCGATGGCGGTCCCGCGTCCCGCTTCCAGCGTCCTCTCTCGCTCCGTTGGTCGCCGGGATGACGTCACGAAAGCCTTTGACCCCCGGGGTCAAAGGCTTTCGTGACGTCATTCCGGCGAACAACGGAGCGAGAGAGACGCTGGAAGCGGGACCGCCATCGCTGGAGGAGCTAAGGGCCGATGTAGGTGAGTATGTGTAGGCAACATCCCCCTACATTGGCCCGGAGCCTCAGCGGTGGCTGTCGCAGGCTGCTCGGCCGGCCTCCAGGCTTAGGCGAGCCCCCAGCTCGGCTGGGCCTGTAGGCCCAAGCCAAGCCGGGGGCTCGCCTGAGCCTGGAGGCTGGCCGAGCAGCCTGCGACAGCCGGAGGACAGTCACCGCTGGAGCTCAGGGCTAATGTAGGTGAGTATGTGCTCTCCACACCCCCTGCTTACTCGGCCGGTATCCAAGCTTAGGCGAGCCCCCGGCTTGGGCCTAGAGGCCCGGCAGAGCCGGGGACTCGCCTGAGCATGGAGGCCGGTCGAGTTGCATGCTCGGCCGTCCTCCAGGCTCAGGTGAGTCCCTGGCTCGGCTGGGCCTCTAGGCCCAAGCCAAGCCGGGGGCTCGCCTGAGCCTGGATGCCGACCAAGCTTAGGCGAGCCCCCGGCTTGGCGTGGGCCTAGAGGCCCAGCCGAGCCGGGGACTCGCCTGAGCCTGGAGGACGCCCGAGCATGCAACTCGACCGGCCTCCATGCTCAGGCGAGTCCCCGGCTCGGCAGGGCCTCTAGGCCCAAGCCAAGCCGGGGGCTCGCCTAAGCTTGGATACCGGCCGAGCAAGCAGGGTGTGTGTGTGTGTAGAGCACATACTCACCTACATCGGCCTCGAGTCCTCCACCGGTTCCACACATACTCACCGACATCGGCCCTTAGCTCCTCCAGCGATGGCGGTCCCGCTTGCAGCATCCTCTCTCTCTCCGTTGCTCGCCAGGATGACGTCACGAAAGCCTTTGACCCCCGGGGTCAAAGGCTTTCGTGACGTCATTCCGGCGAGCAACGGAGAGAGGATGCTGCAAGCGGGACCGCCATCGCTGGAGGAGCTAAGGGCCGATGTCGGTGAGTATGTGTTAGGCAACATCGGCCCTGAGCTCCAGCGGTGACCTCCTCCGGCCGAGCAGGCTGCTCGGCCGGCCTCTACGCTTAGGCGAGTCCCCGGCTCGGCTGGCCTGTAGGCCCAAGCCAAGCCGGGGGCTCGCGTAAGCCTAGAGGCCCGCCGAGCAGCCAGCGGCAGCTGGAGGAGGTCTCCGCTGGAGCTCAGGGCCGATTTTGGGGTGTATTTTTTGGGAACTTCGGCCCCGATCCTCCAGCGGTGACCTTCTCCGGCTGCCGCTGGCTGCTCGGCGGGCTCTAGGCTTAGGCGAGTCCCCGGCTCGGCTGGGCCTGTAGGCCAAACCGAGCCGGGGGCTCGCCTAAGCCTAGAGGGCCGCCGAGCAGCCAGCGGCAGCCGGAGGAGGTCTCCGCTGGAGCTCAGGCCGATTTTGGGTGTGTTTGTTTGGGAACTTCGCCCCGATCCTCCAGCGGTGACCTTCTCCGGCTGCCGCTGGCTGCTCGGCGGGCCTCTAGGCTTAGGCGAGTCCCCGGCTCAGCTGGGCCTGTAGGCCCAAACCGAGCCGGGGGCTCGCCTAAGCCTAGAGGGCCGCGAGCAGCCAGCGGCAGCCGGAGGAGGTCTCCGCTGGAGCTCAGGGCCGATTTGGGGTGTGTTTGTTTGGGAACTTCGGCCCCGATCCTCCAGCGGTGACCTTCTCCGGCTGCTGCTGGCTGCTCGGCGGGCCTCTAGGCTTAGGCGAGTCCCCGGCTCAGCTGGGCCTGTAGGCCAAACCGAGCCGGGGGCTCGCCTAAGCCTAGAGGGCCGCCGAGCAGCCAGCGCCAGCCGAGAGGAGTCTCCGCTGGAGCTCAGGGCCGATTTTGGGGTGTATTTGTTTGGGAACTTCGGCCCCGATCCTCCAGCGGTGACCTTCTCCGGCTGCCGCTGGCTGCTCGGCGGGCCTCTAGGCTTAGGCGAGTCCCCGGCTCAGCTGGGCCTGTAGGCTCAAACCGAGCCGGGGGCTCGCCTAAGCCTAGAGGGCCGCCGAGCAGCCAGCGGCAGCCGGAGGAGGTCTCCGCTGGAGCTCAGGGCCGATTTTGGGGTGTGTTTGTTTGGGATCTTCGGCCCCGATCCTCCAGCGGTGACCTTCTCCGGCTGCTGCTGGCTGCTCGGCGGGCCTCTAGGCTTAGGCGAGTCCCCGGCTCAGCTGGGCCTGTAGGCCCAAACCGAGCCGGGGGCTCGCCTAAGCCTAGAGGGCCGCCGAGCAGCCAGCGGCAGCCGGAGGAGGTCTCCGCTGGAGCTCAGGGCCGATTTTGGGGTGTATTTGTTTGGGAACTTCGGCCCCGATCCTCCAGCGGTGACCTTTTCCGGCTGCCGCTGGCTGCTCGGCGGCCTCTAGGCTTAGGCGAGTCCCCGGCTCGGCTGGGCCTGTAGGCCCAACCGAGCCGGGGGCTCGCCTGAGCCTGGAGGCCCGCCGGCAGCCGGAGGACGGTCACCGCTGGAGGATCGGGGCATCTGGCCGTGTAAACACATGGGTAGCTGCGCGCGGCTCGTGCCGTTTTTTTTTTGTTTTTTTTCACGCGGCCGGCACGCGCAGCTACCTGTGTTCTAACGGCCGCTTTCAAATGTCCGTCGCGCATGCGCAGTAGGGTTTTGGCGACGGACAGTTTTTAGCTTATCCTTTTATAGTATAGATTGGCCAATTTAATTATAATAGTTTGTTGTTTATTTTATCTTTTGACAGTCCGAGCTTTCTGCAAAAGTATCTCATGGATCAAAAAAATCAGAAAATATAATCTACGTTTGCAAGAAAATGTTAGAAATTGTCAAATATATTGTCACGGTGTTTGTAGACTGTAAACCTTGTGATTTATGCTTCATTAACCCAAACGAGAACTTGTTTATTCTTCTAATCCTCTGTAATTTCATTTATTTTCTGAATTAATTTAACATGTCTTTACAATTTAACTAACACTAAGCTCCTCCAGATCATTATAAATACAGGATTTGTGGGGTCTGTGCAGTTTCACGCTGTGACCTTCATTACCGCCATCATTACAAGCTTTGCAGGTGTTGTACGATGCAGCTGAGTGTTATGCTGCCACCTAGGGGAGATTAAACATACTGCGGCGTCACACCAGATTCTGTGTCTTGCTGTATAGAAACATAGAAACATAGAAACATAGAAAAATGTCGGCAGATAAGAACCTTTCGGCCCATCTAGTCTGCCCAATTACATGGATACTTTACCTGGATTTATCTTTTGTTTAGGTTAGCCTTATGCCTATCCCATGCCTGCTTAAATTCAATTACTGTTTTGGCCTCTACCACTTCTACTGGAAGACTGTTCCATGTATCCACCACCCGCTCAGTAAAATAATGCTTCCTGATGTTACTTTTAAACCTTTGCCCCTCTAATCTAAGACTATGTCCTCTTGTTTTGCTATTTTGTTTCCTTTTAAATATACTCCCTTCCTCTACCTTGTGGATTCCCTTTACGTATTTAAATGTTTCTATCATATCTCCCCTGTCTCGTCTTTTTTCAAAGCTGTACATGTTAAGATCTAGTAGGGATGAGCCGAACACCCCCGAGTTCGGTTCGAGCTCGAACACGAACTTCGTATATATTCGGGTCCGAACCCGAACTCGAACCAAATGCAAGTCAATGGGGCTGAAAATTTGGTTTTTAGCGTGCCCTCCAAGAGGGCATATATGCTACATATTTGCCATAAAAGGTGTATGGGGGTCTGGGTAGTGCCCTGGGGGACAGGAAACAAGGACAAAAAGTTTTCCATGAAATAAAGGTTAAAAATAAAAACGAAAAAAAATTCCTTCAAATATCGTGCCTAGGAGGTCTCCATAACCTGCCCGTGAAGTGGCGGATTTCTAGGATGTATAGAAACACTTAAAAACAAAAAAAAATACGTTTCATATGATGGTAAATGCTTTTCCTTTAATCTATCCATAAACAACTGCTTGGGGCGGCAGTCTGTATGAAAAGAGGAGACATTTTCGTACACGCAGAAAAAGTTTACTGATTTTTTTTGCCTAAATTATTGTGAAACTTATGCAGGCTTTTGATGAAAGTAACAATAGGTGCTTTAAAATTGGTCCTTTAGTGTCCCCAACAGTGCCGTCACACCGTAACCCCTCTGAGGATATGAATCTGATACAGGCTTCAGTGGCAGTGCACCCAAATATTGTGCTTTTGGTGCCAGGCCTGCAAGTACTATCATACAGTAACCCCTCTGTGGTATTGTGGAAGAATGCAGGGGTGAACCTTGCGGTCCTATATTAAAAAGATATGCATCTGGTAGAGGGCGTCAGTGCACCCAGATATTCTGCCTTTGGTGCAATACTGCCAGGCCAGCAAGTATCATCATACTGTAACCCCTCTGTGGTATTGTGGAAGAGTGCAGGGTGGACCATGTGGTCCTATATTGAAAAGTTTTTGATCTGGTAATGGGCGTCAGTGCACCCAGATATTGTGCCTTTAATGCCAGGCCAGCAAGTATCATCATACAGTAACCCCTCTGTGGTATTGTGGAAGAGTGCAGGGTAGGACCCTGTGGTTCAAAAAATTAAATTGATATAAATCTGGCACAGGCGTCAGTGCAGACAAATATTGTACCTTTCATGGCAGCAAGTGCATTCACATCGTAACCCTTTTGTGGTATTGTGGAAGAGTTCAGTGCTGGAGGTTTTGTGAATGCAGAAGAGGACATCCCCGATCTATTCCATTACTTCAGCATCAGGGGATTGATAGCTGCTAATCCAGGACTAATTCATTTTTATAAATGTCAGCCGGTCTACAGAGTCGGTGGACAGACGCACTCTTTTGTCTGTGACAAAACCTCCAGCAGCACTGAACGTCCTTTCGGAAAGCACGCTATATGAAGGGCAACCTAGTAGCTGCATAGCATATTGGCTAAATTCTGGCCAGTGATCCAATCTCAACACCCAGTAAGCCAGTGGATCATCTGCTGGAAAGGTATCCAGGTCTGCCCTTGCCCAGGGCAGTAGTCCTGCACCATATGGTGAAGACGCTGGCAATGGGTGCCTACATTTGACTTCCCTGGGCGTTGAGTACTAAAAAAAATTAAAAAAGCATCAGTCAAGCGGCCATGGCCTTCACCACTATTGCTCTGATCACCCGCAGCCTCAGAAGCACGTGTGTCAGCACTTGGTAATCTACCAGTGCCTGGAAAGGTGTTACACAAGTGTCGCTTTAGAGTGTCCTCAAGTTTTTTCATCCTGTGCTCCCTCTGTGCAGGCAGGATGAGCTCTGCAACTTTCCCCATGTATCTTGGATCAAGAAGGGTTGCCAACCAGTAATGATCCCTCTCCTTGATAGAATGAATCCTGGGATCCTTTAGCAGGCTTTGCATCATTAGGGAGCCCATGCAGCGTAGGTTGGAGGTGGCATTAGCTTCCGAGTCTTCCTGGTCAATGAGGATGACCGTATCGTGCACTTCCTCCTCCCAGCCACGCACTAGCCCTTCTGTTTCTAGGCACACAAAACCCTCCCTTGAGGAATCCCCACCTTCAATGCCCCCACTACTTAAATATTCCTCCTCATCCTCCTCCTGTCTGATCTGAGTAGGACCCGCTGGAATGCTGTCTGCGGAAAGACTGGGGCCTTGAGAGCTAGGGAAGGTCTCCTCTTCCTCCCACTGCTCTGCCTCTAGAGCCACATCTATAATTCCCTGCAGAGTGTGCTCTAGCAGGAACACTAAAGGAATTGTGTCACTGATGCATGCACTGTCCCTGCTCACCATCCTCGTTGCCTCCTCAAATGGTGACAGTACAGTGCATGCATCCTTGATCATAAGCCACTGCGGGGGGGAAAACAAGTTGACCTGAACCTGTCCTTGTGCCATACTCACACAGGTACTCATTGATGGTCCTCTGCTGCTTGTGCAGACGCTGCAGTATTGCTAATGTCGAGTTCCACCTGGTGGACATGTCACAGATCAGACGGTTTGTGTGAAGGTGGAATTCTCTTTGAATTTCTGCCAGACGAACGCTTGCTGGGAATGACCGTCTGAAGTGGCTGCAGACTTTTCTGGCCTGGATGAGAAGCTCTGGCAGCCCTGGGTACTTGGTTAGGAAACGCTGTACCACCAGATTTAGGACCCTTGCGTAGGGTGGAGAGAAGGTTGCTGCCATTATCGCAGATGATCATTCCCAGCTCAAGCTGACGTGGTGTTTACCATCTCTGCACCTGCCCCTGCAGAGCTGACAAAATTTCTGACCCGGTGTGGCTCCTGTCCCCTAAACAAACCAGCTCAAGCACAGTATGACATCTTTTTGCTTGAGCCATTGCGTAGACCCTGTCAGGCGTCCGTTTAACTGCCACTTCACCAGAGACAGAGAAGGAGGAGGAGGAGGAGGAAGAGGTGGTGGTGATGGAGCAGACAGACCTCATACAAGCAGCTTTCTGGAGGCATGGTGGATGAACAAGCTCCAGCACAGAGCCCCGTCTTGGATCATTCCCAGCTGCAAACAGAGTTACCCAGTGTGCCATGAAGGAAATGTAACGACCCTGTACATGCTTGCTGGACCACGTGTCTAAAGTCACATGCGCCTTGCTGCTGACTGCCTTTCCCAATGACTGGATAACATTGTCTTCCACGTGCTGGTATAGTGCTGGAATGGTCTTGCATGAAAAGTAATGGCGTTTTGGAACCTGCCACTGTGGTACAGCACATTCAGCAAATTCACGGAAGGGAGCAGAGTCCACCAGCTGGGAAGGCAGCAGCTGCAATGTGAGTAATTTTGCTAAGCTGGCATTTACAGTTGTGTTCAAAATTATTCACCCCCCACTGAAATTGAGTGTTTTGGCCAGTTTGACATTGATTTTGATCAAAGAGGCACATGTAGGTCAGACAAATATAACATAACATTTATAATGAAATAACCATAAATGTCTTTTCTGTGCTCACATCATTATCAGTTTTATTCAACCACCAAGTGACATTCAATCTTAGTACAACATCCTTTTACAGTTATAACAGCTTTTAAACGTGAAGCATAGCTTGACACAAGTGTCTTGCAGCGATCTACGGGTATCTTCGCCCATTCGTCATGGGCAAAAGCCTCCAGTTCAGTCACATTCTTAGGCTTGCGCACTGCAACTGTTTTAAGTCCCACCAGAGGTTCTCAATCGGATTTAAGTCAGGTGACTGCGATGGCCACTCCAAAATGTTCCAGCCTTTAATCTACAACCATGCTCTAGTGGACTTGGAGGTATGCTTGGGATCATTGTCCTGTTGAAAGGTCCAACGTCTCCCAAACCTCAGGTTTGTGACAGACTGCATCACATTGTCATCCAATATCTCCTGGTACTGAAGAGAATTCATGGTACCTTGCACACGCTGAAGCTTCCCTGTACCTTCAGAAGCAAAACAGCCCCAAAGCATGATTGACCCCCCGCCATGCTTCACAGTAGGCAAGGTGTTCTTTTCTTCATAGGCCTTGTTCTTCCTCCTCCAAACATAGCGTTGATCCATGGGCCAAACAGTTCTATTTTGTTTCATCAGTCCACAGAACACTATCCAAAACTTCTGCGGTTTGTCCACATGACTTTTGGCATACTGCAGTCGACTCTTCTTATTCTTTGGAGACAGCAAGGGGTGCGCCTGGGAGTTCTGGCATGGAGGCCTTCATTGCGCAGTGTGCGCCGTATTGTCTGAGCTGAAACTCAGTACCCACATCTGACAAATCTTTTCTCAGTTCCTCAGCAGTCACACAGGGACTTTTCTCCACTCTACGCTTCAGGTAGCGCACAGCAGTCGAAGTCAGCATCTTCTTTCTGCCACGACCAGGTAGCGTTTCAACAGAGCCCTTTGCCTTGAATTTGTGAATGATGCTTCCTATGTCTCTCTTGGTATGTTTAACATCTTTGCAATCTTCTTATAGCCATTGCCCTTCCTGTGAAGAGTAATCACCTCTTCTCTTGTCTTCCTGGACCATTCTCTTGACTTCACCATGTTTGTAACCACACCAGTAAATGTCTAGAAGGAGCTGAGTATCACAGTCATTTTAAAGCTGCCTAATTGGTGCTTATTATGCTTTATTGCTGCTCCGTGACATCCACAGGTGTTTTCAATACCTGATTGAAAACACTTGAATGAACCTCTGTTCTTCAGAGTGGTAGTCTTTAAGGGGTTGAATAATTGTGTCAATGAAGAATTCACAAAAGAAACATTTACTACTGTATTACAAAACCAATTGATGTCATTTTAGTTGCATATGGTTCTTTAAAAAGTCCTTGTAGGATTTCATTCTGAATACAATTACAAATGTCACTAAATTCCCTAAAACCCTTTACAGCATTGGGGGTTGAATAATTTTGAACACAAATGTAGACGCTGTGCTTGGGGATGGTTGGGACTATATTTTTTCTTTCGCTGCAGCAGCTGCGGCAACGTAATCTGACTGCGTAAATCTTCAGCTACTGGGATGATGTCACATTGTGAGGAAGGACCTGCTAGTACATCCATTACTGTAGCATCATCCCTGTCGGTGGAGGTTGTAGGCAATGACATGGCAGGACATACAGTGTGGGTAGAGACAGATGAGGAGGAGGAGGACCTACGCAAAGTTTTGCACCAACAGGATGTGTGGAACTTGTTCATATGTCGCCTCAAGCACGTGGTACCCACGTGTCCGGTATCTTTCCCACGCTTAAGCCTCATCTGACATAGATTACAAATAGCAACGCTGCGCTCTACTGCACATTTCTTAAAGAACTCCCAGACAACAGAGTTCCTGCATGTATTCTTTGAGACAACAGCGCTCTGCACCGGAGCAGCTCTGACATGTGATGCCTTAGACTGGCTAGTGCTCTGTTGGTCACAGAGGATGTTGTGCCTCGTGTTTGCTGTGCCTCCTCCTCCTCCTCTTCCTCACTTAATTCCTCTGTTTGATCTGGCACCCAGGTGGAGTCAGTGACCTCATCATCATTTTCATCTTCACCCCCTATCTCCTCGTCACTGGAGCCAACTTGGCAGTATGCTGCAGCTGCTGGGGCAACATGAGTGCCAGTTATTTGTGTGTCATCACTGGCACCCCCCTCCTCTAGGTTGATTATACTGCCTTCCTCAACCTCAGAGATTGAATCAGAGCACTGTAGTTGCTGCGCATCCTCAAGCAGCATGTCACTGTCATTGTAGTCAAAGAATTCAGCTGACTCCTCCGTGTGTGATAGTGAGGCTACGGCAGGAGGGAGGATAGCTGTGGCATGGAGGCTGCATTAGATGCTTTGGCAGCTGAGGTGGACTGTAAAGCACTAGAAGCCTGGCTGGCAGAGGACTCGGAGGATGAGGATGGCCTGGTTAGGTCAATCCACCAAATCCTCTGTATGTTGCTGCTGCTTAAGACGGCCAGCACCAGTTAGAAAGGACAAGCGTGCCCCTGCAGAGGATGCACCACGTCCACCACGACCAGAGGCACAGCCTCCCGACACAGGGGCTGCTTGGCCTTCTTATCTGTGTCTGGGAATGTCTGCCTGTCCTTTTTGTTCTTTCAGACATGGTGAGTGATAGATAGATTAATATATACAGAACTCTGATTCAACTCTGGTATAAAGATTTAAAGAACTCTGGTATAACTCAGTCAGAAACACTGATAGCTGGCAGCCAGTGACAAGAGAAAGATCACCTCAATTCACAAATGTTTTGTAGAAATTAGTGAGCCCCAAAATACAGCGTGGTACTGGATGTGTGACGAGACACAGATCACCTCAATTCACAAATGTTTTAAAGAAATTAGTGAGCCCCAAAAGAATTGCTGGCACAGTGACAAGACACACATCACCAAAAATTCCCTGATATTTGGTAGAAATGAGACCCCCAGACCCCCCCCCCCAGTAGCGTGGCAGACCGGCAGTAACAAGACACAACTATCTCCTCTGAAATCTCCTCTGAAATGCGTGCAGAAGCGCTGCGTGGAAACGTTATATAGTGTGCTGCGGGACTTAGCTATGTGAGCCCATGATTGGGCAAAATTTGCCCAATCAGGACTCTGAGCGGTGATTGGCATGGTGTTCAACCAGTCTTGCACCAGACCTGTGGTCAGGTGCAAGGCTGTAGCCAATTACGAGCTTCAGGCCAGTGGGAAAATGCATTGTGGTCCATTGTGGTCGAACATGCGGCGAACATCCAGAAATGTTCGGTGTTCGCGATCTGCTCGAACAGGCTAAGTTCGGGTCGAACCCGAACTGTCCGAACCCGAACAGCTCATTCCTAATGACTAGTCGGGAGGACCTTCTGTAAATCATTTCAAGAGGAATAAATCCTGCACGAGGCATTAATGTCCCCACAATGTTGGTGATGAAAACTACACAATTAAATATATTTTACACACAGTTCCATGCAATCGTGCCACCGGAAACCACAGCGTCCCATGAATGACTTGATCCAGAAGGTGGGTGTCGTTGTAGGTTACCCAATCATTTCTATTGATCACCAGCTGAGACTTATCCACACCCACCACTGTATCACGGTGTGCAATTAAGGGGTTAATGGGATTGTTGTGCCTTAAGTATTATTTTAGCTCTCACACCCTGAGTAAGCCGCTGCTGCTGTCACACTTCAGAGAGAGTCGATCTGGCCTCAAAATTGCTCAAAACAATTTCCCCGTATGGTGCATTTTCGGGGCATTCAGTTATTCAAACAGCTGGCAGTTCGGCAAATTTTGGCAAAATATGGTGCTGTTCAAGGGCAGTGAAATCCCCATAGAGAAGCAATGCTTCATCTATTCAGAGACACCGAACAGCAGTGAAAAGTTGCCAAAATGCCCTGCTGCTCGGTGGTTTCATTCGACGGGTTTTCAGGCGAATCCCATAGGCTTCAATGTTAAAGATATTCCTGTTTTAATCCAATATCTAATAAACCGGTTATTATTTTAATTTGCAGCAAAAAGTCTCTCTTTTTTTTACGGATTTTTTGGGATTATTTTGTATATATAATTTTTTTAAATAGCTTTTTTTTCCTTTTTTTGTAACATCCTTTTTATTATCATTCGTAGGATCTTATGTGTAAATTCCAGACATTTCCGTCCAGTTGTTCTTTTGCAGACAGCGTTTCAGATTCTGACACCTTCAATTATTTATTTATTTATTTATCAGCGGTTTTGTGGTGGGTTTTTTCCCTGCACGTCGGGGACTCTGCGGTGAAAGCTGAATTCGCCACAGGGTTGGGGAATTTGATTCCTTGAAGTGTGGGGAATGAGAGGTCACCGACACGTCACTCTCTGAAGAACCCCTTATTAATACTTACACATTGCGTCAGCAGGGCATTTCACTGACATTCCTCTGCTGTTCAGTGTCTGTGAATAGACAAGCCATTGCTTCTCTGTGGGGGATTTCACTGCCTTCGAACAGGCACCCTATTTATCTGGCAATATTTGGTGAATTGCCGAATGGCCACAAAATATGCACCGTTCGGGGAAATTCCCTGTTCGATGACATTTCGTGGTGAGATCATTGGCTGTCTTTGAATAACCCCCGTATACGTCCTCTCTCTCTACACTAGATCACTGATATAAACTTCACCCCGACACATGGTTCCCCATCACTGGTGTAGATGTCACTGGTCTATACAATCCCCAGGTCTAGTTGACCAAGAAGGTCTATGGCTTTTTTGTTCACTCCACAAATTTGGGTTCACTGATCCCTTTATCGTAGCAGTTTCCACCTTGTATTCCTACACCAAGGCATCAGTCCGGCTCCCCAATGCTCCCCAATGCTCCCCAATGCTCCCCCACCCACCTATCAACGGGACACGACTGCATAATGACATGCTAATAATTAATCATTGTTATAATGTAATTGATTCAGCGATAAAGAAGGCCTCTGATTGGTTGCACTATATCCTTTCATTATAGCTCCATCGTGTAACTGTTCGGATTTGGTAAACCTCTACTAAACAGTGCACTGACAATATTAAATAAGATATTTGTACATGAGTCCTATCACCACCGGCATGATTCCTATTACCGGGCATGACCTTTCCTGCCACCATCAGATGTTATTTACTTCTTACTCTCCGTTTTTGATTAGCCTTAAGGCGGCGTTATTGCGTGCCCTGAGCTAAAACCGGAAAGCAAAGGGCAAAAATTAGCATTCGCCAACTTCCCTTTGCGTCTAGGTTTCCCCAGCAGATCGTGGGGATCCAGCCCGGCATCCTGCCCGTTAGCAATCGCTAAGCACACGGGTGCTGGGGTCCAGCGATACAGCGCCGTCCCCAGTATCCCCTCCATGACATCCATAGGACTCCATTGATGATCGCGCTGCTGGGTCACATGACCGGCAGGATCTCGCCTGTGTCGGTAGGTAGAGTGATCGTGGAGGGGGACATGGGACTTTCTTCCTCCAGTCTCACTCTGCTACCAGCGGATCGGGCCGTGGGATAAGAGGTGAATATGTGATTAGGTTGGGGGGGGTGTTTGAGCTGCAGGTAATGGGTTCTGCAGCAGCGCAATCCATTACCTGCACCTCTGAGCTGGGGGTAACTTTTTCGTTAGCGCCATTTCTTAGTAACTTGCGTTACGACCGAGTGATCCCAACGCTAGTTAATCTGTGCTTACACTTTGCACTCTCCATGTTGGGTATAGGGAGCACAACGTACAGAAAACCCGCGCTACGAATCACAAATTAACGAGCGCTAACGGGCTTTTTAACCCATTAGCGATACGAAGGTGATGTGGCCGCAGCGCTATGAATGACCTCCTTTTAAGGCCCGTGTCAGACGAACGCAGTGATCACGTCCGTGTTGCCGCACAGTTTAACATCCGTCGTAGCATAGAATCATGAGCAATAGAGACCCACACACGAAGTGCGTCCGCACCGAACTGCGCGCACACCACACACATGGCAAACTCTGCGTGAGTGATGAGGAGATGTCAGACGCAGCACATTTGCGACGTCCAGAACCTTGACGCACACAATGGTTTTTCATATCCTTTTTCAAATTTTTATCATTTTTCATATTATTTTTATTTCCCATAATTCCCTTTTTTATTCTACGTCTGTCAACAAAAACCGACCGTGTAGTGTCTAGAGTACGTCCGTCCGTTATGCACGCATGCACGCAGAGTGTACTCAGATTGCGTTTGTCTGACTCTATTGTTAGCTTGAAGGCGGTGATAGAGCCCTATGTGTTTTAGTTTATTTTAAACCACTCTTTCTTTTTCCTCCCCCTCCTCCTCCCCTCCTCCCCCTCCCCCTCCTCCCCTCCTCCCCCTCCCCCTCCTCCCCTCCTCCCCTCCTCCCCTTCCCCCTCCTCCTCCTCCCCCCCTCCCCCTCCTCCTCCTCCCCCATTATGTAACATGTGACATTTCCAGACAATTAACGCGTGTATAGAATACTAGAATAACCAATGCAGACACATCTAGAAATCATTATATATGTCTTTTTACATTGTTTACATGTGTGTTTTTTATATTGTTTATATACGCGTGTTTTTTATATAATATGTGTGTTTTTATATGTTTTTTTATATTGTTTGTTTTCTTTTTTATTTATATATGTTGTTTTTTTTATATATATTGTTTATATCAGGGGTCTACAAACCGAGGTCGCCACGGCGACAAGATAATGTTGTCCTGGTGCCCCGGTTTGGATTCTGCCAGATCTGCTCCCTGGGTCCTCCACCCCCTGGACAAGGTGCCTTTTACACAGCTTTGTCCGCTCGGGAAAGCTGTGTGCACTCTGAGATCTGTTTCCGCAGCGCGCACACTTTCCTGCCGGGTCGTTCTGCTGCGGCTGGCCGCCCCCTCCCTCTCTTAGCTGCTGAGTGGAGGGAGGGAGGAGTAACGCTCAACTCTGTGCACGCTGAGTTTTGTATGGGGTGCGCTTGTTAAAAAAATTAGAGATGGGGTCTCGTTACATTTTTTTTGGGGAAAATTACGCGATTTTTAACAAACGCTCCGCATACAAAAATCATTAGTGCAGCATCATTGTTCACATTATAATTGAAATGGGAACAATATTGCTGCATTAATAAACCAAAAAAAAAAAAAAACTTGTTTGTTTTTTTTTTAGATTTTTTTTTTTAAATATTTTTTTATTTTTAATTTTTTTTAAAAAAAAAAACTTTTTTTACAGTCGTGTTTGGTATTGTTGGAACGGCCATGCTCTGGCCGATCCAACAGTACCAAACTTTAACCCCTAGCTACCACGGATTGGGAGATAGGGGGTTCCAATGAACCCCCTATCTCCACCGTTGGTGGCAGCTAGGGGTTAACTCCAGGACTGGCGTCATCGTGCTATGCACGATGATGCCAGTCCTCAGGGGGAGTTCCCGGAGGCTTGGCCGACATCCAAGATGTCGGCCAGCTCAGGGAAAGGATCACGAACCGGCGCTTTTCAGCGCCGATTCGTGATCCGGCTCCCCAGGGGTTAATGACAGCCACCGTTTGGAAGGGCAGGCTGTGCCCTTCCAAGCGGTGCCTGTATTAACTCCCTGCTCCCCGGCAATCGGGAGGGAGAGAGGACCTCCCCCCTCCCTTTCAGGCGCCTCCTCCGCACATGCGGGGGGGCGCCTGAATTAGATGTCATTGCGTCGCCGTGATGACATCTAATGTCCCCGCCGGGGTCCCGGATTGACGGGCTGACATCCAAGATGTCAGCCCGCACCGGGGGGCGCAGCAATCCGCCGGAATCCTCAGCGCTCAGCGCGTCCGTAGCACAGGAGAACCACTTGGCTGGATGCGCTGAGCGCGTCCATAGCAGCCAAGTGGTTAAGGATCTTTTTGGGATTTTTTCGGCAATTATTTTTTAAAATCGTTTTTTCTTTTTTCTGTAACAGCCCTTTTTATTATCATTCATTGCATCTTATATGTAAATTCCAGACATTTTCGTTTCAATGTTGACACTTTCAAGCGTATTGTTTCTGTTTTGGTTTATTACCACATTCTTCTGCTTGATGGGTTTTTCCGGTGGCTGCCCTGCACCCACGGCTGGCGCTGCCGCTAGGCCAACTAGGCGGGCGCCTAGAGCGCAGCACCCGCCTAGGGCGCAGCGGCAGCCGGCCCGACCAATTGTAAAAAGAAAATAAAAAAAATTGTAAATAAAAATGCCCGCGGGGCAGCCTGGGGCGGCCGCGTGCTGCAGCCAGTCCCAATACGAGCCGGCGTCACCGCCGGTGTCAAGGAGATGGAGGCGTGGACTTGGTGCTTCCAGCTTCCTGGACCAAGTCCACGCCTCCATCTCCTTGACGCCAGCGGCGACGCCAGGACGCAGAGACTGGCTACAGGAAGGAAGGAAGACAGCGCTGGAGGAAAATATCCATGTGTGAGCTGCTGGGTAAGTATCCTTGTGTGAACCTGGGGGCAAATATCCATGTGTGAGCCTGGGGGCAAATACCATGTGTGAGCCTGGGGGCAGATACCATGTGTGAGCCTGGGGCCAAATATCCATGTGTGAGCCTGGGGGCAGATACCCATGTGTGAGCCTGGGGGCAGATACCATGCCTGAGCCTGGGGGCAAGTATCCATGCCTGAGCCTGGGGGCAAGTATCCATGCCTGAGCCTGGGGGCAAGTATCCATGCGTGAGCCTGGGGGCAAATACCATGCGTGAGCCTGGGGGCAAGTATCCATGCGTGAGCCTGGGGGCAAGTATCCATGTCTGAGCCTGGGGACAAGTATCCATGCCATGTGTGAGCCGGAGGCAATATATTCACCATGTGAGCTTTTTTTTTGGGGGTGCAAGTAGCTGGTCTTGCCTAGGGCGCAAAATAGTCTGGCACCGGCCCTGCCTGCGCTGTGACCAGCGGCTTGTCAAGTTTTTTGGCGGGGTTTTTGCAGCGGTTTCTGCAGGCTTTCGGTGTGTGTTCTGCGGGTTTGCAGTGCGTTTTCCTGCACTACGGGGGGCTCTGCGGTGCTTGCTGAATACACCACACGGTCGGCGAACTAGGAATCGCCCCGAAGTGTGGGGAACAAAAGGGTCACCGAACGTGCAGTGACTTTTCGATTCTCTCTGAATAACCCCTTGTGTTATATAGTGTGCCTGGATCAGCTGTGTGTTATATAGAGTATATGATGCCCAGATCAGGGACTGTGTGTTATATAGAGTATATGATGCCCAGATCAGGGACTGTGTGTTATATAGAGTATATGATGCCAGATCA